>KZ308722.1:420287-436302 GCA_000376725.2 Ladona fulva
CAGCAAAATTACATTTTCAATTATAATAAGTGTCACAGTTTTGTTATCATAATGCAGTTCAGGATATTTATAAAACTTATTTAAGAATTATAAAATTGTTAAATAAAAGGGAGTATTTACTCAATAATTCATCTAATTTTTTGGCGAGGGAATGAGATCCATTACTTGGATGTGATTCGCATGGATAACTTAGACTAGGAAGTATGCTATATAGGTTAGATGTTCAACCGCGGGTCTACATGTAGGATAAATAATACAATATGAGAATATAACGACAAAGAAACTCTAAAAGCCGATTTTTTAAATATTTTTAGTGTCTTTAGTAGGAAACGCACGTACGCTGCAATATGCGGAAATCTTCATTGCTTATTCTGTAGAGAATTCAGAGATATTCCCCATTCAGGCAGATCGTATTATGTAAAAGTTAAACGACGATTGAATTTTCATCAACGAACATCTGCTGGTAATTTACGACTGAATTCTATAATATAATTTTATTTGGAGAATATTTCCGCGTTTCTGGCAGATGAGAATCATCTTGTATTGTATACAGCCTCCCTTATGAGCAACTTTCGCGTGTTTCTAGCTCAGTCATGGACGTAGGTCTTTCGGATCGCGGCGGGACACACGCTGAGGAATCTAAGCATCCCACAGTCGCCAGGAAACGAACCCGTTTACCAGAGCGTCCCGACGAGCGCTCGCCTATATTTCAGACGCTCGATTTATATCGATCGGCTGTGAGGGTATACACGAAGAGTGAAAGTAATTACAAGGAAACTTGCAGATGCACTTGTTTTCGATCGAACTTTCGATTTCCTTCTTTGGGAAACGGAGTGGCACGCTCAGGGAAAAGCACACCTCCGCCCTGATCCATACCACCCACACACCTCCGCCCAAAGGGAAGGCTTTTCCGGGGTGGATGAGCACGCAGGGTGGATGAGGTCGCAGGGGAGGGCACCGCGCAGGTGAAACCGGATCTGCATTGGAGGGAATGAATGCTCCTCACCCGGGTCAAATGGGCCTCTCCCGGTGATGCCTTTGTGGAAGCTCACGCCCTCAGCGTATAAGCGTACCAAACACTATTTTCTCCTCCCTCACTCCCACTTCATCTGCTTTCCTCCTCTCCCGCCCTCTTTCGCGGCGCCACCCATCACCATAACGACGCCCACTGCACGGAGTACTCGCTTCGCATTCTCTGTATTCTCCGCCGCGAATGTTCCGACCCGGGTTCGAATCTCCCCCTTTTCCTCTCTCCATCTCCTTCTTCTGTATAAGGGTTCGCGCTCGAGTTGTACCTCCCTTTCGGAAACGGCGTTTCGTATTTCTGCCGCATTGCGCGATTGTTTTGTTTCTTTTTCGCCTCGGAATTCCTTCCTCGACACGCCGTTTTCTAGGAAACGCATTCGCGAGCTCCGTAATGTAAAGCGTGCCGACGGGATGGGTTCAATTATGTTGCCTCGCATCCTCGCGAAGATGAGTCTTCCTGAATGATTCTATCAACGCGTTGAGATTCGAGGGAATGGCTTGTGCTCAACAAGCTGTTACTCTTTTCGGTTATTTAGGTGAACGTACTAATACTTAATGGGAAATAAAATCTATGAGCGAGGAATGGAATTTCTAAAGTGGTAATTTATTTTTAGGACGCTTAAGACTTAGGTGTTGGCTGGGTTGGTTATCTTTCAAAATTTCACTGGCGTTGCTAAGCACTAATTCACAGTTAAATCTGAATCAAAGAACGCTATATCATAGCCACGAGTCAGATTAATGTAATTATTATAGATAAAAATGTTGGTGATTATAAGGGGAACTATTCATCATACCATGAAAAGGCTAGGCAAATAGCATTTTTGAGCATTATGGGTGGGTATTCGAGGTTAATGGGTGGGTATTCGAGGTTATGTTTTATATTTGCATAAAATGCCGAAGAATCCACATGAGATATTTCTTACGTTATGAAATTAAAAAAGGAATCATCATTTACAGCGATGGTATGAGAACGGAAATTAATCAAAACGTAAGGAATTAACCAGGAANGGTGTTGGCTGGGTTGGTTATCTTTCAAAATTTCACTGGCGTTGCTAAGCACTAATTCACAGTTAAATCTGAATCAAAGAACGCTATATCATAGCTATGAGTCAGATTAATGTAATTATTATAGATAAAAATGTTGGTGATTATAAGGGGAACTATTCATCATACCATGGAAAGACTAGTCTGAAAGAGACCTTTGTTAGGCAAATAGAATTTTTGAGCATTATGGGTGGGTATTCGAGGTTATGTTTTATATTTGCATAAAATGCCGAAGAATCCACATGAGATATTTCTTACGTTATGAAATTAAAAAAGGAATCATCATTTACAGCGATGGTATGAGAACGGAAATTAATCAAAACGTAAGGAATTAACCAGGAACATCAGAAATGTATTGCTCCCTGATCTTTGTCCAAAAAGTTATGTTAATGTTTTTGTGCTAAAGTTAATGATTTACTGAAAACTTCATAGTCAAGACCGTGTAAAAGTATTTTTAAAGATTCTTCTAGGGGAAGTAATTTTTCCGTGTCTTCGTCGAAAATAGCTTTCATTTAAATGCCTAGAATTATCCTCCTATCTCTCATATATGGAAGAACACTGATCTAATATTATAAAAATTTCACCATTGAAGAAACAAAAATGTTTCTGCAGCTACGAGGAAATATTTACGTTTCGCTTCATGACTGATGTATTTGACGCAACTAATTGAAGATTTCTGTCAATCCCTTTTTTTATTTTATCAATTAGTGATTTTAATGAAGGAAATGAAGCCAATATTTTCCATCCTAGAATACTTAATTAAAATTACATTCCTGCTCTTACAGTTGAATTCCGTGGTTATCTCCAATAAGTTATGGTAGTGTCGGCCTAGTTAATGCGTTATTCCGTTGCTATGGAGTAATTCTAGTATAGAATGACTGTACTAAGCTGAATTGACGAAACTGAACATGCTACAGGAACTCGAGTTAAGGCTGACACATTTAAAATATACGGCAATACTCACATAATATGCCACGCTAAATTAATTTCCTTGATACCCTCTTGCATCCGGATCTGAAGGAGTAACGGTTTCAACATCTTTTGTTCCACGCGTCTAATTAAGTGAGGTAACGTATGATTCTGCAGTGATATTTAGTCTTGAAAAATGATTCCGAGCGCAACAAATGCTCACGTCTTTGTGCTGACCCTACGACCTCCAAGTGTCTAGAAAACTACCTCAACTGCTTACGTCAAAAGTCAAAACCAAGGCCACTCAGCGCATGTTTTAGCAAAGACCATCGTCTGCAAGCGGTTCTTCAAGTGGTAGCTAGCGCGCCACTAGAAAGAGGTATCATCCATCGGGTTGGAGATCAGATGAATCATGAGCAACAATGGTATGTTATCGTTGGATTAGGAATCACTTAGTTGATTCCTCTTATCGTATAATCGTAAAATAATTTTGACGGTCCTCCTGGTTTCTACTTAGTTTAATTTTATTGTCCTTAAGGTTTTATAATTTTACAGGTTAATGTAGGCTAGGTAATAATCTGAATGAACCGCATCGTAAATTATACGCAACCAGCAATGCTTACTCAAAAAATTAATATCCTAAACGACAGTTCTGTTTTTTAAGTAGATAGGATAACTAAATTTGCGAAGAAATTGATTTAAATTACCCTATAAAGTGATATAAAGAAGAATGGTCGCTCTATCTTCCTTTTAGAAATTTCAAATGAGAACTTTATTAGAAAATGACCTTGTTTACTCCTGAAAAAATACTTTTTGTAGGCAAGTACATATTTTTCAGCCATATCTTTGACATCTTTGCCTCTTCATATTTGGTAAGGTCGATAAATATGTATCCTTATATATGTAAAAATTATTTACCTTTAGTAAAAAATAATGAATACAATTTCAACACAAAGTTTTCCATTTTGAGATTTGAATTATGGGTTGACAAGATTTATTTGCTTTAACAGGAAATTAAAACATTATAGCAAATTTAAGAACAAACTTCTGTTTTACCTTGTTGAGAATCATACGGTTATTTGCAACATATACGGGTGCATGCTTTTATTTTTTATGTTAGAACCTAAAGCTCATTGATAAAATTGTACAGAAATGCGAATGCTCCATACATGGAGGACATACTTCATTAATAGTAGACATAAATACATAGACAATTTATACGTTCTTTAATCCCATTTACGTTTAGTTTTATTAATCATACGACTTTCTGTCGTTAATGACCTCTAACAAACTACATCAAGCGCCATATCTCGCGATTCGTGACTTCGGCGACTTTGTTTCAATACCGCCTCAGTCGTCACTCCTCCTCCACATTACAACTACATTTAGACTAATTTCTCCCTCTGAAATGCTTTCCACCTTCCGCTCCCGTTCTATCAAAGGAGTGGGAGAGACGGAGAGGTGCGAATCCGTTAATCTCTGAGGCAATGCCAAATGACCCGACGGCGCTCCCTTAAAAGAGCTTCCATCTCTCGGTGATGTACGCACAATTCGTGAGGAGAGACAGTTAATTGCATTTCTCGTGACCTTTTCCGAGTGAAAAGTCATCCAAGCAATATAATAATTGTTGGCCGAAGGGCGATCGATTAATAGTCCTCAGCGATGGAATCATTTTGAATGTCTAACGCGGAGAGAACGAACGTTGAAGTGTTTTCAGCGCCTCCCACGACATTATGTTTCAATTCTTCAAGACAATTGCGAAATAATTTCGTTCATTTCCATACCAACATGGGAGAGGAGGTGTGTTTTAGAGTCTTAAAAGAGGGAATTTGATTCGTGCAGCATGTTGAATCTAATATATTACACGAATGAGCAATTTTATGTGAATGCTTGAACTTGAAATTAGCACGGAAGTAGGTCAATGGCATTCCAGCAGCACGAAAGAACGCTACCGTATAGAGTCATTTACAAATCTCGTGGAATAATTCATCAGATGAATGGTCAATTCACTGAGCAGCTTGAGACTGGCATGGAGGAAGTTACAGCATTAGAAAAGCGTTGGCGTACTTTTAGGATGTGTTGAAGTTTGACGTGATGTGCAGATAAGTTTTATTTTCCTTTCGTATAGGATTAATATTTATGCTGATACTACAGAAAGCGTTACATTAAGAATTTTATATATTAATTAATGACTTTCTTTTATCAAATAATTGAAAGTGGCTGTTTTATTAAGGGTAATATGTATACATATATTTATGAATGAAATATCTGGTGGTTCGTGAGAAACTTTTCAACATTTTTATATTCTTTAATTTTTTCTCTTAGCCGACCCTAAATACCGATAGTATTTTATTCAAAGTAGCCATTTGCAACAGAATATTCTTGATTTACACGAAAGGAATGGTAAAATTTCTGTTTTCATAAATGTATTCGCTTATTTGCCGGTTCATACATTCCTAGTGATGCTACCATATTTTTTTAACTATTCATACTTTCAAAGATTAAGGTAAAGTGTTTGACTTATAAAGGAAAATCGTACGGCTGAATCTCCAGAAATAACAGGTATGAAAAGTAGCAACATGACTGGGATTCGAACCCAGGTAATATATATAAGATTTCTAATATTAGAATACCTGTCCGGAAAGTGGGATACCTGGTTTCGAGTCCCAGTCACGTCGCTATTTGTCCCGCCTTTAATTCCTTGGGATCAACCTTTTCGTTGCGTTTAAAAGAACTTGAATTCAATATTCGTGAACCAAATCATATGGGTGGGTATTCGAGGTTATGTTTTATATTTGCATAAAATGCCGAAGAGTCACATGAGATATTTCTTACGTTATGAAATTAAAAAGGAGTCATCATTTACAGCGATGGTATGAGAACGGAAATTAATCAAAGCGTAAGGAATTAACCAGGAACGTCAGAAATGTNGTTTCCACCGTATTTTTACTCATGCTTCCGTATGTGTGTGCTTACGGAATCAAATCGTCAGGCTTCTTCAATCATTCATCATAATGAACTATTACCCGTATTGAGTGCGCATTTCCACATGTAGGTGATAAGTATACCGAGTGGCAGGGGTGAATCAGTGCGAAGTTGGCCATGAAATATGAATTGAGGCGACAAGTAATTGCATTGTGAAATGAGGATAGAACCACAAGGACGACTTTGAACAATTGGGAAAAAAATACTGTTTGAACCATTCTGAGAAATTGAGTACGGTGACTTAGTTTCAATTCAAATGTTTAATCCCGGATTTAATGTGTGTTCTATTCTTACCCAACGACAGGCTATTCATCATCTGAAATATATATACAGGTTAGCAATTGTAAATGCACTGGATAAATGTGAACGGTAAACGCAAGGCAAGAAGCAATTACAAAAGCAGATTGTGACTCAAGCATCTCGTGTTGTTTATCCATAACGGTTTAGTCAATATATTGATTCCAGGTAATGGATAGCATAATATTTTGATGAAAACACTATCCTCATTTGAATTTTTAGAATTAATATAAAATACATCCAGTGATTTTATCAATGATGAAATCATGGTAGCTTCGAGCTGTAACGGTATAAATCATTCAATTTTGCGCAATTCTATTATTATAGGAGAAAAAGTCCAGAACGTCTGCTTGCGTAAATTAAAGTGTACGTATAACCATCTCAGGTTTTATCTACCACGTAAACATCCTTATCTTCCTTCACGCCTTCACTTCGAATAAATAAACGATATTCATCGGCTAAATGAAGATTGTTTTCTCGGCATTCTTCCATGCTGGCGTCTCCTATTATCTTTCCTCCCTCCCCTCTTACCTCCCGTGCATTAGGCTTCCTTATCTGGTTAAACTTGCAAAAGTAGTTGCGAAAGCCTCGGTGATTGATCACTGAAAGTGGAAAAGGGAAGAGACAAGAGGGAAAAGGGAGAGAGACTCTGTGTGAAAAATTGACTCGGCATCAAGATGTGTCTCTTTTGCCTCAACCATTACGAGTTCCTCAGCCTCTCATTCAGTCCTCTTTCTGGTTTCCGCACCCGCTGATCCATTCCTACCGCCGAACCTCCACCGACGTCGTCGACGACAAAGCGCTTTTCTAGAGTCACTTGCATTTCCATTTCTCCTTCTTCGCCTTTGTTTATTTCTCCTCACATACTTAGGTTATCGGAGGAAATGCGTAATTTTCGTTTTAAATTTAGGCGTGAGTAGTCGATGATAGCAATTTAAAGCTAGTCAATTCTCATATTTCTTTTCATTTCTATTTCTCAACTTTTAAGATGATGCTTGAACTTCTATAGCGAATTTAAAAGTGACGATAACTTTTGATTGAGTCGTTCTTAGAAAGTTTATTCTTTCTCTGAGTTTATTTTTTCCGCTAGGTATCTCTAATGTCTATGGTGACACGTAATAAGAGAATGATGAGTGCATAAATATGCTGAAGTTTCTTTGACATGCAAACAACGCAAATAATGCTAATAATTTCTTACCATCTGGTGTTGGATATTTTACTGTTTTATGTATCAACTTTCTGTCGGAACATTCATGGATCCAGGACGGGGTTTCGAAGGGGGCGCTCCTCCTTGGTGACTATATGGTGTGCACTAGCAATTTGCTAAGGATTTGTCGAGGAGCATTAATTAAAATCATTTCATGAAGTTTTTCCCCGGTCTGTATACATCTACTACTTTTATCACGACCAAACTGCATCACAAAGTTAATTGGGGATTAGTCCATAAGAAAATTATCGTAAATTGTCCCCTAAGCTACTACCAACCCCCTCTCCCGCCTTTGAGAATTTCCTGTGCCGATAGCTGAAGTAGTATTTAGTAGTAGTAGTAGTACGGTTTTATTTCGATATTGCTTGCTTAAAAATGGGAATTTTCGTTTAGATTGTAATATGAGATTTAACATTCTTTGTAATCGATTTTGGAATAGTAATTCCAGTAGTTGTCACCCCATCTACAGGGTATGGATGTGATTTCGAATTTGTAAGCATCCTACCTGCACACTCAATGCTCAGAACTGTGTATCCGTTTTGTAGGATGAAAGCAATAACTCATATGAATGAAAAATACCTTTCTTTTGATAAATCCTTTTTTTGTATTTGTCTAGTGTCATTACTTATACGTATATGTGTAGAGCCTTATGCTATCCTTAATTTCACAGCATTGCAGGCGCCACCAACGTCAAGATCTTCCTCCAATAAAAATTAACGTAGTAATTTCATCGTAATCCAAGAAATACAGGAGATATTTGTCGTGTGTTTTCTTGAATTAGGATGAAATTATAAGAAATAAACAGAAAATTTACAGAGATAAAGCAGCATCCATTTTTATTCATATTTCAGTTTCCGCCAGTATAATATCCACTCAATTAATCATGTTTTTACCAGGCCTATCATATTTCCCTCTTTATTCCCACGTTTTCATGTTAGACATACTGTCACCATTAATTTACAATTCCAACACTCTGATATGTATTTGCGTTTCTCAAGTAACACCTCGTGAAAAACGAGCACGAGGATATCATGACAGCCAGAAACATAGAATACGATTTCCTCAGATGTAGATTCTCGTACGGATGTTTAATTTTTACCCTTAACCTACTTCGTCGGCCATTTCGTTGTTGACGCCCCCAACAGTGCCAAGTTCTGCCCTCTTAGCATATATGTAATGCATCCAACTCCGCTCTTACCCCTTCATTTGCACACACGCGAGCCCTGTGGGTTTGACCCCGTGGATGATGGATTGCTGCAGATAGTAGGGTGCGGTGGTAATGCGGTTGTCATTGCGAACTCTCCCGCACCATCTCCAAGCCGGGAGGTCCCCTCATCGTCTCGGGGTGGTTGTTGCGGCCTTCTAGGGTGGGCCGCCAAAGACGATGGAACAGAGAGAGAACAGCCATTTGCCATTTGTCTCTTGGGCGAGGTTCAGGCGAGAATGATTGTGGAATACTTAAGCAAGTTAGAGATTTCAACCGGCGCTAAATTTCAAGGAGCTGGAGACTTTAACGGGCGGATGTAAATGCTGGTGACGGTTTGGGATGAAAAGGTCAAGGAAAACAGTTCCGTTTGTTTATCGATGAGCTGCTACTTTAAAATCGTTCGGGATATAGTGATATATCTGTCTATTTATCTCATTAGTTTAGGATGACATCAAGTGAAAGTCCACCTGGAAAAGTATTCATCAGACGAAGAATGCAATATCTATGCACAAATTACCTCTTAACATAAATTCTAAATTTCCTATCTTTACTAATGAGCACTTGGAAAGCAAACATTACTATTGCTAACATTTAAAAGGAGAAAAGTGTTATCAATAGCGATGGGTAAAGTTTTATTTAGGGAGATAGTTAATCTGCAATAATTATGGATTATATTCATCAAAAACTGAATCGCAATAATCTAGAAGTATTTATGTTACTATCGATTATTGTTTGATTGATGATAATTCAAGATAATTCTACTAAAATCAGAAATGAAATTAAAAAAGAATTTTTAGTAATTCAGACTTTACATTTTTCATGAGCATCATTTCAGAATTTATTGTCTTGAAAGAAATTTTATATTGTGAACATTAACCATATTTTGATATTTAAAAATATTTACTTCTCTTAAATTGGTGGTTATTTTAGCAAGTATTACTTTTCACTTTTTTACTTAATTCGCAACATTCGCTTCTTTACTTCACCAAACTTTATTCAGTTACTGAAGCTTCTCATTCACTAACAGCATACCTTTAGTATCAGATCAGTATAATTTATAATTGGTGAGAGGCCTTTTAATTTACATTTATCATTACAATAAGCTGTTTAAGACGAAGATATAAATTGGAGATACTGAATACGGATACGAAGATACGGATGTACTGAAAGATCAAATGCACTCGAGTTCCTTCTTTTTCACATTATCTCTTATTTAATTTTCATCCTCTCTTTCATGTGGTCATATACGATGATTAATTCTAAAGGAACGTGTGAAAAATCTTATAATGCGAGAAGTTGAGAAGGTTCTGAATTACGTCCGACGGATACTTAACTCATTGGCTTAAGTAGGCCTGCGATCTTACTCTATTTATCTTCTGCTTACAGAAGGAGAAAATATTCTTGGATCACTGATGACGAATGGTCTAGAGCAGTGGTTCTTAACCTTTTCAGCTGGTGGCACCGCCTGAATTTTCAAAAAGTTTTCTCGCACTTCCAAATATCCATTTTTTGTAAACTACGGAGAACGAGAACTGGGCTTTCAGTACAGTAAAATTAAAAAATTAAAAAAGGAATGTTGAACTTCTAAAATGGATCCCTAAAACTTCATAGCAAATGAAGTTCTATTTGTTGGTCTCTCAAACTATATAGGAAGAAACTCCTTTTTATCATAACATCTCGCACCCCCAGAGGTTCATGCATCCCTTGTTAACCAAGAACCACCGTTAAAGAGAATTTAAGAAGATTTGGCTTGGAGAAATCCAAATGAATCAGATATATATTCTATAAGTTGTGCACTTATAATCTGTTCTTAAGCATATGAAAAAGAAAAGGATATTGCAAAGTTTATGGTATCGGTGTGAGGATATGGTAATATTCTTCTTTAAATTGTGAATTAAATTTCCCCTAGTGACACCTTTAACAAGTGCTTTAGTTTGGAGAAGCGGAGGCTACGAGTTGACTAAAATCTGAGAAATTCTTGCGGTTTGAGGCTTTAATATTACTTATATTTTCAGGTCGTAGTAAAAATTAAAGTGAAAGTTCTTCTTTCTAAGTTTCAATTAAATAACCTTTATTTAAAATTTGAACATAAGTCCTATTATAATTCTATTGCCATTATATTTAGTTGATTATTGAACAACTTTGGCTACCGGTAGCATGTAATACTGGTAGCTTTTTTCGCATGTCTTCTATGGAAATTTGCCGAAATTTCTCAGCGAGATTAAGATAACGCCGAAAAGGGACACCGTAGCCGTGATATTTTGCGTGGGCGTAGCTTTGTTGCATGATCAGGCTCGGTGGAACTAATCGCAAGTCAAGGAGAGGGGTTGACGTTGAAGAATGAAACAGCTAGGGACAAAAAATGAGCGAGATTGCCTCGGAATCACGTGGTCTCGTGGACAAAAGCGCCATCTGCTTGTCCCTTGCTCTCCTCATTCACTTCTTCGGTTGAGTCACTAGTTCCTTTTGCATCTGATGGAGTTGCATCATCAACTTGAGTAACCTTACTCTCGGTTTGGTTATCATTTTTGGGAAGGGGAAAACTGGCTCCCTTCGGACAGGGTAGTTGACCTTTGAGGTTCGGTGGCTGTAAAGCAGCAATTTATAGCGTACGTCGTATTTTGCGAAATGTCTGGGCAGAGGGATTGATTGAAAAATATTTTCTTGCCATTGGCGTGTAACCAAAGTTAAATGAACAGTTTTCCATTTTAAATGAATGCGATAAAATCCAGCTCGGCACTTTTGCTGATTTTCATGAGCACTTTTCGTGTAATCTGTTCTATCTTTCGGTTCGTCATAAATTCTTTCTCCCGGCTACTTATCAAGAAGCATTCAATGAAGACTAGCCGCTTGAAATTCGATTCTTAGCAACTGTGCCTAGCTACGAATAATAATAAACAAACATATTACTATGGAATACAGATTAATGTTAAAATATTCCCCATTGAGATATATTATAGCTTTCTAAACCAAGAAGTATCTCATCATGACTTACGGCCTGAAATGCGACACTAGACTTCTGCGTCTAGCTTTTAAATATTCATGTTAATTTTATATTCTTGCATTCGTTTAATCGTTTCCATATCCGTCGCAAAGGATGCAAATCCTAGAGAATGACTCACAATAGTAACTCTTTATGTGATCTTTTTCTCTTTGTTAAATTTACCGCTATCGAAGTTGTGGAAACGTTAACGTTAGCAATCGTGGATCTCAAATCCATACTCGGAATCAATTTGTTTATGGAGCCCATTTCAGTGTAGAGGTACTGGAATATTTCGTTCACGCAAAACCGCAAGGAAAATTTGCGCAATCCTTAAGGGTTGCTGAGGAAACTCATTCCCGAGGGGTTCGGCAGTCGTTCGTGGTGCATTGTGGGATGCGAAGCCGTATCACGAATTCAATCAGCGTCGTGTTCTCCCGTAATCACCTTCTTCAGCGCCTTCGGATGTGGGCCCGATTTCCAAGCTCTTGTGAAATATGGCTTCAAATAGAATTAGTAAACGTACCTTAGGAAGTTTCAGTCGTAAAATGAGTTTAAAATCGAGATTACAACGTATTTTCTATAGGAAATATTCCGTAAAATTTGATATTTGCATGCTTTGCGAAATTATGCATTTTGGGTTGAGAAATATATTCTATGGAAATGCCCTTTTCAGCATGGAGGTATTTTCCTTATGCACTTCAAAGTTGTCTTTCATTCATGAATAAAAACATTTCGGCGAGGAAAATCAACTAGCGCCTCATGAAGTATCTTGCTAAGTGAAATAAAAGAAACCGAGTATTTAACTACGAAGAACATAATGCCTATCGTTTCTAACGCGGAAATATATAAACTGTTTTTACCACTAATTATATGCTCGTAGAAGTGGATGGGAAATACCCGTTTCCACCGTATTTTTACTCATGCTTCCGTATGTGTGTGCTTACGGAATCAAATCGTCAGGCTTCTTCAATCATTCATCATAATGAACTATTACCCGTATTGAGTGCGCATTTCCACATGTAGGTGATAAGTATACCGAGTGGCAGGGGTGAATCAGTGCGAAGTTGGCCATGAAATATGAATTGAGGCGACAAGTAATTGCATTGTGAAATGAGGATAGAACTACAAGGACGACTTTGAACAATTGGGAAAAAAATACTGTTTGAACCATTCTGAGAAATTGAGTACGGTGACTTAGTTTCAATTCAAATGTTTAATCCCGGATTTAATGTGTGTTCTATTCTTACCCAACGACAGGCTATTCATCATCTGAAATATATATACAGGTTAGCAATTGTAAATGCACTGGATAAATGTGAACGGTAAACGCAAGGCAAGAAGCAATTACAAAAGCAGATTGTGACTCAAGCATCTCGTGTTGTTTATCCATAACGGTTTAGTCAATATATTGATTCCAGGTAATGGATAGCATAATATTTTGATGAAAACACTATCCATATTAAGAATGATTTCAAAGAAAGACAGCTTTAAATTTTGCAATCACGGCGAGAAGCATTAAGAAACACAGTTTCCCTCAGTTTTTCCTTCAAACTTATCCATCCCTCAATCATCAGAAAGAAGTAGTACGAATGATGATTGTATAGGAAATAAATGATTGATTTGAGCTAGGCATTCTAAAGCTTGATTGATATTTGAATCATTATTTACAAAACTTGATTTTTGTCCAAATCACACCAACATAATTGTATTTCTAATTTACATAGGTACAATATATAAAGTTGTACATGTCGTACCTCTGTATTTATTTCGATATGCATAAGAATAAGGATATATATTTGATCTGTTAGAATAAAATTCGCTCCATAGGTATATGCTTTCCGGCACAAGAAACGTACTCCTAAGTCATTCAGATTTACATTTCGAAACAATGGTCTCCTACCAAGAAGTACGTGAAAATGCAATAAATTCCATCTCTGCTAGAAAAGTCCACATGCCTGCATTTATTTTACACTTCTTTCTTAAAAGTAGCACTTAAAAAAAAAAATAAAATCAATTCTTGGGAATCGAGAAATCAGGTTTTACGAATCTTAATCGACAAATCAACTCTAGACTCAGATTGTAGTAAGCATTTTTCCCTCGAGGTTTTACAATTGATTTGAAAGCCATGTGGTAGCTTTGGCTTCGCGGAATGAGTCCTATTTATTGGGTTGTCCAATTTTACCCTCTAACGAATGGGTATGGGGCAGATTGAGGTATTTGATATCTCAGTCATATCTTCTTGTCGGTAGGCATTCTCGTCCGTGAAATACCGATTTATCCATTGGTTAGAGGTATTCAGCTAAGGCGAGCACATACTCTGCGGTGGCAGCAAGGGGTGTGGTGTCGACTGGAATCAAAGAAAAATGGGAAGACAGAAGCGTAGACAGCATGGAAGTAGAAAGAGAAGTTGGAGAGCGAGAGCAAGGCTATTTATCGAGATCCGGCGGGAAAACCAGGGTGATTGGAAACTGATTTAATTTGTATTGATTTTGTTAGATTCGCCTGATAGCTCAATTGTTTTATGACTTAGATGAATGGATGGTGGTTGGAGACAAGGCTATTAGGTGGTCTAATTGCCTTCCTTCGGTAATTTCCTCGACATAAGAGAGGGACAAATCTTGAACGAGCTAAACGTATAGTGCTAAGTTGTGATCGATTATATATTTTTCGCAGCTGAAGAGTTATCTCAAGTATTTTAATGGAAATTAATTTACTATAGACTATTTTACAAATCCTTAGGCTCAATTTCTTACATATTTTGGGGATTGGATGACATTTTCGGTAAAATTTTCAAAATTATTTCGTATCTTGATGCTTGCAAATAGTTATTTACATCGATTAATTTCCGAAAAATGCATCCTCAGTCATTAACAACGAGATAATCCGTGAAAACCTATAGGACTTGTTAGAAAACTCTCACAGAGATCATAGTGCGATTGACATTTTAAAATATATCTATAAACAAACCCTGAAATAGAATTTGACTTAGATCTCACCGACAAAATTAAAAATAAGAATCTAATATCTAGCATTCAAGACCTAATCATACTTTCTGGTTCTTATCTTCGTTTATTACTAAATCGATCACTTTTTATAATATCAAAATATTTGCATTACGTCAATCGGTAAAAGTTGATCAATCCCTCATGTCTCTTAAGTTGATGAATCGTTAAAGATGATTATACCATCAAATCATGAGCGAAGTGATAATTCTTATAGAATTCCCTCTATTTATTTCAATCGCAAATAGTGTCTTCAACCCTTAAGTTATAGAAGCAGAATGGTTCTGACGCAATAGCGAAGAGATAACGGAAAAGAATCGTCCAAATTACTCCTTAGGGCAGCCATTCTACTCTCATTCTTTTATCATCGGAAGGATCTATTGGGCAAGAGAAACGGAGAATTAATTTGCCGCAAGCTTAACCGTTATTTTTTATCTCTCCTTTTATGAAAGAGAAGACAATGGGATGGACAGGCGAGGACGTCGAGACTAATATATAGGGCAACAAGAAGGCGAAGGAAAAAATGTAGCTTAGCATCGCAATCCGAACGATTCTCACGTTGTCCGTTCACCGTTTCGTGATGGATATAGGCGCTGATGAAGGCGACGAGATCGAATGAAAATACACATCCCGCAACCTCCTACGCTTTTCCTACGTGTAACCCTTTCGGTTTTTTGCAGCATCTCCGTTCTGCAGCCTCCCTCCAACGCCCACCCCCTCCCGCATCACTCGGCACTCACCAACACTTCCAGTCGCACCCTTGAGGGGCTCCCCTCCTCCTCCATTCGCCCTGAGGCCATCACGACAACTCTGGGAAATCAGTGCCAGGGCACTGGAAGAGGTGGGAGCAGAAATGAGGAAAAATAACATCGGCCGTGTCCTCTCCTTCTTCGGATATTTTTCTCCCTTCTGCTCACGATCGGTTGAGGTGGAGGGTAATGAAGTACAGAGAAGAGTGGAAAGAGAAGGGAGAGGTCTTTATCGGTGATTTTCCTGATCCCAAAAACTGTTTTTAGAAGTCCGTTACCAGACTATCTCTGCATAGGTGATGGGATTCGTTTTTGGTAAACGACTGAAAGGATTTTCGAGGAACTTGGAACAAACGTGCACCTGTAGGAACTTAAAATGGTAACTGACAGGGGTATAATGCACTACGGAACGGCGATGGAAATAGAAGTTACCTTAGATTCGCTATATTGAATAAGTTTGCACAGTAATGATACTAATAAAAGTTAAACACGTGATACCTGTGGTTCTGTTCCAGTAAGACAAGCATTCTAGACAGTATGATTTTTTACGAAAGCCCATCTTCAACGTTGTGAGTTTTACAATAAGATGATATTAATTTTTTAATA
>KZ308723.1:0-54524 GCA_000376725.2 Ladona fulva
TCTAAAAAATGATAATAAATAAGCCAAATATAACTAATAAAAGATTTGTACTTTTCCACAAAATATTTATTGAGAACTACCGGTTTCGGTGCAATACCATCGTCAGGTTCAAACAGAACTAAATCCACAAACAGCCAAGGACTACATTGTGAGTAAAACAGACAAATAACAATTGTTTACTCAAGTCTATTTTATTTCAACCATCTCAAAATAAATGTACATGAATACATCTGGCTACTGACACACACACATCTGACAGTATGTAAGTTTATTCTCAAGATAAATTACCATTACTCTGTTCAGATTTTACTAGTCTATGCATCCACAGAGGAAAGAGGAAATTGGAAACCACTACCAAAACCACCTTCTATTCTCCCAAAAGTAAGAGATGCCATCAAAAAGATGAAGAATGGAAAAACAGATGGAGAAGCAGATGGAGTATTAATGGATTATCTGAAGCTTGGTATAACAAAGATTGCTTTCGTTTTAATGCAGTAATTAACTAATTGCTTAAGGCAAGGGAGAATACCCGAAGACAGGAACCATACAAGAACTGTAATTTTACGCAAGAAAGAAAGCAAAGAAGATTTGAAGAATTGCTGCCCCATCAGCCTCCTACATGTTGTTTCGAAAACATTGATGAAGATAGTAGATGAACGCCTGAAGACGCATCCTCTGCCTAGCCTAAAGAGCAAGCTGGATTCCGGAAGGGCTTAAGCACTACATGCAGAAATTAGTAAACTACTACTGCGCACACTGCAGAAATCATCAGCAGAACAAGTGAATATGAGATTTCGTTAGTATGGTTTTGGTTAGTATGGTTAGTTAGTTAGTTTGATGATGGAAAGAACTTGATTGGAAGCTTAAACAAAACAAAGTTAATGTATAATAATTATAGAATTATTCTATTGGAGAAAAAGCTCCAATTAAAATTCAAGAGATGCATTTTGATGTCTGTCAGGAATACATAAGCTGATGAAGTAAATTGAAGAATTAAACTAGGCACCTTCAGAAGAAACGCCCATATTCTGAAGTGATAAATGCCAATAGTCTTGAAGAGGAGTATTTTCAACCAATATATTTTACATGTTTTGGTGTATGGAATTGAAACTTGGGTTTTCAACACAACAATAATCTAGTGACTCCAGACAAGACAAAGAAGTATGGAACGGTGTATGCTTAGAATCACAGGAAGAGACAGGAAACGTAATACATGTGTGAGAATGATGACAGAGATCATTGATTAAAAAAGGTCCTTAAGATGGGGGTTGGCCAAGAAGAGAACCAAATGAGAGAAATTTGACGTATCTAGGGTAACTTGGCAAAGAGATGCTCCGAACAGAAAAAATTGGGAAATGTTAGGATAGGCCTACATCAAACATCGGATTGTAAATGGCATTCATCAATAAATGCTTGGAATATCTTTGTACCGTAGGTCTCCCTGATGACCCTGACCCTGATGAAGAGAAAGGAGAGGTTGACAGCACTCAAAGCAGGAGACTTATCCTGTGGACAGCCTCAGTGACCTATCTGATCGTGTACACCAGCTACGGAGCCAAACTCGCCTCCATTTTGGCGAGTGAATCAGAACCTCAGCCACCATTTATGGACCTGGAAGGCCTTCTCTCCATGTCCAACTGGAAGTTGGGATTTATCGACATCGGACTGGGAAGAGTGGCCTTTGAGGTAATTACTATTTTTTTCTCATTTCCTTTAAAGTTTTCACAAGAAGGGGTGAGAGAAAGTTTTCCGCCAGTCTTCCCCTGATTTTAATATGCTTGTGGTTTTTGTTATGTTACCTGATCATTCTGAATCTGAAATTTGGTCGCGTCTACAATCAAATTCTGTGGAAAAGTGCAGTCTCTTTTCCGTCAAGCAAATGGAGTATTTCCACAAAACATCGACTATGTCTGTGAATTTTATTTGGGCGATTGAATGTTACATCCTAATTTTGTCCATTTGTAATCCTGAACACCTTCTATGTCGCATCGAATGTCAGTAATCATCCTTTCCAATTAAAATTTTCCATCTTTTGAAGAGGTGAAGATGCGTATAAATTACTCACACCATCATACAAACCATTCTTTTAAAGCTCAGCAAATTTTCAGATCGCTACCAAAAGAAAAATTTGGCCTCTTGACCAACTTTTTTCTATTCTAGCACACTGTTCATCAGTAGGTATGGAAGATTTTACCTCAGCCCTTCTTGCGATTATTTTCCTGCAAACGCACCCCTCAAAGTAATAAACTTTAGTTTCTATAACGGATGTGAGAGATCATTCCGTCTTCTTCTAATAATGTATGGACGTTTGTGGACAGTAGCCGTCGAAATAATTTGAAACCCGTTTCGCAATCTCTTTCAAGATTAGAGTCATTCCATTACTGAGAATAAACGGAGTTACAGTAAACATTGGAAGCATTTCGTTGCTGTGGTGTTCATGTTTCGTTGTTGTTGTTTATGGTGTCGATAGTCTGCCAAGCCGGATTCTGTGATGGGGCGCCTGTGGTCAGAGCGGGTGAAACCAGACCAGAGTGTGTTGGTGCCCAACATAGTGACCGGGCTGAAGAAGACCCTCCAAGGACAGTACGCATTCCTCGGCTTCCACACGGGCGTGCAG
Organism: Ladona fulva; assembly: GCA_000376725.2. NCBI lineage: Eukaryota > Metazoa > Arthropoda > Insecta > Odonata > Libellulidae > Ladona > Ladona fulva. Next base: position 2,618 of record KZ308723.1, read on the forward strand.
GAGTTGCTCGTGAAGAGCCTCAGCAACAGCAAGGATGCCACTTTCACCACATCTGAAGTTTGCCGCCTTTTGGCCCTGCCCAACGATTATCTCACGGGAGGTATTGCCTTTGGATTCCAAGAAAGCTCTCCCATTAGAAGGATCTTCAACAGTTGGTGAGCCTCAGTCAATCTTTCAAAACCACGTCCGGAGCTATGAACATAGGTGCTTACATTCGTACCAAGTATTCTTCTCTCGTCTCCTCCCTCTCATTTTTCCCATCTTTGGGTGACCCCCCAGTATAATGTCAGGCTATTCGTCGATGTAACTGTTATTTACAGAGAGGTGGTATCACAGAATGACACCAATTGTTTACAGAATGATTTAAACGTTATTTCAGGTTGGTGCATTGATTCTCAGCTCGACCTGAATGTAAAGAAGTGCATAGCTGCCTTTTATGCTTTCCACCGACATTACCCTCGTACCGTATAATATTTCAAGATATCCTTTGGAGTTTGTGAGATATCATGAATGCCCAGGAGTTACTCTCACAATCAGTTGCAGTTTTTCCTTCAAAGAGCATATTCGAAGCGTAGTAGGAAAGGCGAATGGGACTCAAAGGTTAGCCAGTAGGACTGTGATGGGGTGTTCATCGAGAGTAAAAGAAATTGCATACTTTTCTACAATACGACCTCTCTTCGAGTATTGCTGCGTAATTTGGGATCCTCAGAAAGTAGGATTAGTCTCCGGTCTTGAGATAGTAGAGCGGCTAGTTTTGTCAAGTGTGATTTTAGAATCGACAATAGTGTTTCTGATAGAATGGCTAGGGTGGATTTCATGTAGAGATAGAATACTTGATTACCGATGTTATCTTTTGGAAAAATTTATCGCTACAGATCTCGTCGACGTGAAAGCTAATATGGTTATTTCAGTTAGCAAACACTAAACAATATGCAACATCATTAATGCGTTTGAAAGCCAAAGGCTTTTTTCATAAATAGTAGGTGCTCGATAAATTAATAATATATATCATCATCATCAGCCATTTTCAATCCGATGTCGGATGTAGGCTTCCCCAAGCGCTTTCCAATTCTCTCTATTCTGAGCCTCTCGTTGCCATGTTACCCCTAAATACTGAATGATGTCTCTGTTCCATCGGTCCCTTGGTCTTCTACTTGGTCTCTTCACATCTTCTTCTTCTTCTTCCTCTGGCGCTACAGTCCTCCGTGGACCTTTGCCTCCTTCACGACTCTTCTCCAGGCGTTTCTATCAGTAGCGACGGTCCTCCAGTTCCTGACTCCCATTTTCCTCAGATCTTCTATCACTCCATCTACTACGAGGCCTGCCTCTTGGTCTNATTATACAATTTAACATAAATCTCCGAAGTAACCAATGAGTACACACACACAATATATCATAACAAAATACTAAACTTTAACTTTAAAATACATACAGTACTTAAACTTAAGAACTATCCTTGGACAGCATTAGCCCTTGTCACTATTAATCATGTAAGAACTTTCAGGGTTCCTGATAGGCCTTCCGTAGCGGCCACGGTGCCCCCGAAGTCCCCATCGTACATCACCCCACCAGACGATCCCCTACTCGTCTCACATTTCGTTATCGGCAGACTCACTCGTCAAATTATTTATTTTACTTATACAACTAAGAAACTTCTTTGTATTTTTTGGGAAGACTTCTGCAGGTAGACTGTTCCATTCTTCGATTTTTCTATTTAAAATTTCTATTCCGATTATCAGATTTCTGCTGTATATACCTAACTTTATATTTATGATCGCCCCTACCCAAATAATCTGCCTCCTTTACCCTATCGCGTATTTCCTTGAACGCTGGAATGCCAACGAAAGTCTTATGGAATATAGATAGTCTCTTTTTCTTTCTTCTAGCTTCTAGACTCGCCTAGCCTAATTCCCTTAGCATCTGCGTTACGCTGCTACGTTTTTCCTACCTCCCTAGCATGAACATCGCAGACCTTCTTTTTACCTTTTCTATTTCTTTTTTAATTCCTATTTGATAAGGGTCCCACAAGAATTCTCCGTATTCTAACAGAGGCCTAACCAACGATGTATAGGCCTTTTCCTTTATTTTCTTACTTGATTTTTTAAGAGCACGTATTGCAAAGTTTAATGTTTTGTTGGCTTTACCTATAATGTTTTCTATCTGCGCGTTCCATTTTAAATCTCTACTAAAAGTAACACCTAAGTATTTGACCTTATTTTCCTTCGCTAAAACATTACCGCCGATATTATAAGAATACTGAAATTTGGTCTTATTGAAGCTAATTACGTTACATTTACCTATATTGATGTCCAGTTTGTTTGAAGTGACCCAATTGTTTAACTCATCAATATCACTTTGTAAATTGTTGAAATCGCCATTCCCTCTAATAAACCTATAGATTATGCAGTCGTCAGCAAATAATCGTACACGAGATTTTATAACGTCAATATGTCAATATATGTCAAGCACTAGAGCTTTAAATTGGTTATTCTCATCGTTTCTTCTCTTTTGCTAAGGATGCCTCGCGATCACTTCAATCAGTTGCTCAAAGTATGATCGTCGAGGTTTTCCTTCACATTTTTCCAAACGCTGTTTTTTATACGGCATCGAAACAGATCCGCGCCTATCTGCCGTCCGGGTGCAAACATGATTTGTCGCCCCTTAAAATTAAATACCAAAATCCACATATTTCCTCATTCGCAGTAGAGAATTATTTTCTAAGACTTTGAAAAGCCAGTGTTTTATGACTTTGTTCCCTATACTCCGTCCAACGTTATGAAGATATAATGGAAATCTTATGGCCCGTGCATTTTTTACGGAAGAACGGAGCGCGTTGTTGCAACTTTTGTATAGAAAAAAAAGTTGGCAAAAATTTATTTAAATACCTTTATCATATATCAAAAGTAATTCCGCACTGCATGGTGCGATTTAATAAAGTTTAAATACTATCATTATCGAAGGAAAAATAGGAAAGTCCTAACTGGGACAATGTCTACTAAGAGTACTGTCTTGTGCCAGTAAACATCAAGAAAGAAGCTCTCTTTTTTTGGTGTTCGATTGACTTCGAAAAAACTGCATCTTCTCTGGTCCAAGATATCAACAAAGAAAAATCATTTGGTAAGTACTCTATTGGAAATTGGAATATTTTTAATCTTGATTTTGATCAGATATAATTAATTTGGAATAAATAAATAAATAATGGAAACGACAAGAGTTTTCCTAAAATGTTAGAAATATTTTTAAAAGCTCTCNTAGGTCACAATGGGTCTTATGACTGATCGATATATTTTCATCTTGCTATGTCTATATAGTAATTTTGACGCCATAAGCTGTTTACAGGCAAAATAAGCCCAATTTCCTGCGGTAACTCTACTCCTAATTTCTTCAGTTATATCATTATTCTGATTGACAACGGAACCAAGATATTTAAATGTCCCCACTCCCTCAAAAGTAAAACCATCGATATTTATCTCGTCAGTTATATTATCTGGACCTCTCTTCATTTTTAGAAATTTACTCTTTTCTTCATTTATAACAAGTCCTAGTTCCTTTGCTTTTGGCTCAATATTTTGAAATATCTCTCTTAAAGCTCTTTCTCTTCACATCTCTTGGTAACCAATTCAGAACTGCTGATGTCCATCGGTTGTCGTTTCTTCTCGCAACATGGCCTGCCCACTTCCATTTCAGTGATCTTACCTTATCTATGATGTCTGTTACTCCAGTCATCTTCCTAACCCATGTGCTGTGTTTCCTGTCTCTTCTTGTGATTCCAAGCATATATCGTTCCATACTTCTTTGTGTAGTCTAAAGTCGCTGGGTTATTGCTGCGTTTAACACCCATGTTTCACTTCCATATGTCAAAACTGGTAGAATGCATTGGTTAAAGACCTTTCTCATCAGAACCATTGGCATTCTTGACTTCAGAATATGGGCGTTTCTTCCGAAGGCACTCCAGCCTAGTTTCATTCTTCGACTCACTTGATTGATCCTGTTTTTCTCTCCTGTCGTAACCAGTTTTCCCAGGTAAGTGTACTCTGAACAAACATCAAGGGTTACCTTTTGTAGTAGGATTGGTACTTGTGCTGCAAAAGAATTATACATTACCTTAGTTTTCAATAAGTTTATCCTGAGTCCTATTTTCAGCCCCGCCGTGTTCAGTTCTTGGAGTCTTGATGCTAGATCTTCACTGTTGGTTGCGAAGAGTACTATATCATCTGCGAAACGCAAATGACTGATGTGCTCTCCATTGATCCGTAGGCCTCTTTCCTCCCAGTCTAAGGTTTTAAAGACTTCTNGATCAGATATAATTAATTTGGAATAAATAAATAAATAATGGAAACGACAAGAGTTTTCCTAAAATGTTAGAAATATTTTTAAAAGCTCTCGTATCTCGATTACTCGAACTTTATCTAGAAAAACTCATAGGCTCAAGCTTCCAAAACTATGTAGCTTCTGCAGCACTGCTATATTACAAATTCGGATTATTCTCTTTCTTACAGGTTTTGAACGTTGCAAAGTTTAAAAATGTCACGCCAAAAAAGCTCGGATGATGACACTGTTCGGATGCTGGAAGAAATATAAGTGACCCGGATGATGAGCGAAACTGATGAAGAATGTATTCCACAAGGAGATGCATCTGAAACGGAAGACAATCTTGAACTTAATTCTGAAGAAAGTGGCATTGCTAGCGGAAATTCTGATGTAGATTCCGATGAAGATGAATTAATTTCAAAATCAGGAAGAAAATGACAAATGGACAAGTTCGGTGCCCTCGGTAACTCGCTCAAATGTAACATTTTTAGAGGATCTCCCGGGCCAACGCTCGCAACCAATACCGCAACCACCATATCCGAAGTTTTCAACATGTTCTTTGATGACCAAGTTGTAGATACCATAATCACCTTCACCAATGCTGAAGCATCACGTGTTGTTCAAAATATTAATGTGAATGCCCCACCGAACAAAATGAAAACTTGGATGGATTCTGTGGAAATAAGAGCGTTTTTTGGTGTACTGCTAATCGCTGGTGCTCTAAGATGCGGAAAGGAAAATATTTCTGAAACGTGGACAACAGATGAAAACATTCGCCATGCAGTTTTTACTGCTGCCATGGCACGAAATAGATTGGCGCACATCCTTCAGTTTATTGGGTTTGACGACAAATCCACACGTGACCAACGAAGAGCAAATGGTAAACTTGCAGCAATACGTGATCTTTGGGTTTGGTTTGTGGAAAATTGCAAGAGGCACTTCGAAGCATTTGAGGATATAACAATTGATGAGCAGCTAGGTGCATTTTGTGGTAGATGTCCGATGAGGCAGTATATGAAATGAAAACCAGCAAAATATGGGATCAAGATCTGGGCAGCTGCAGATGTGAAGACGTATCTGTACAACTTGCAAGTCTACACTGGAAAGCTTCCAAGAAATACACCGGAAAAAAACTTGGGACACCGCGTAGTATTGACAACTTAACTTGATGGAACCACTCTTTGGATCTGGTCGAGGTGTGACTATGGACAATTATTTTACGTCCGTACCAACAGCAGAATTTCTGATAAAGAAGAAAATTACAATGACGGGAACAATGATAATAAGAAAGCCTGATATTCCTTCAATGATGGAAACTGCCAAAGGTAGAGAACTTCTGTCATCAAAATTTATCTTCACAGACAATATTGCAGTGATCAGCTACGTCCCAAAGAAAAACAAAACAGTTCGTGTACTTTCCACTCAATTTATTGATGATTCAGTATCCAATGAAAGTCACAAGAAACCCCAAATGATACTTGAATATAACCGTACCAAATGCGGAGTGGACAATGCTGACACATTGGTGCGAGAGTATTCGTGTGCCAGACGCACTTCAAGATGAGTTTTCATGGATATGATAGATATTGGAGCCTTGAATGTCTATGTCATTTGGATATCAAAAAACAAAGACTGGAACTGAAGCCTTAAAAATCGCAGATATCGATTCCTTTTGGACTTAGGGAAGGAACTGACACAGCCCAATATTCTGCGTAGGGCAAAAAATCCAATTGGTCTCCAACTTCCAGTTCTCAGAGCCATTGAAGCTACTGGAGTATTTGTTGTGGGCAATACTGCTGAAAAAAGTATACCAACAACATCTGGACAGCAACAGAGTCGTAAGAGGAGAAGATTCTACAACTGTCCAAGAAAAAACGACCGAAAAGTCAACTCCATCTGCTGTGAATGCGAACGTTTTGTTTGAGAAAAACACAAACGACGATCACAGTTATAGTTTGCGCTAAGGACTGTATCAGTGGCTAAAGACAAAACTATTTTTTAAATAGGTAAACAACGTTGACAAACAAAGCTTGGTATGTTAAGGGTTAACATATACCATAGTGGATATACCATTGAGTGGACCCATTCTGCAGGAAAAGGCAAATTCAATTGCTTTAAACCTTGGGATTAATTACTGCAACTGCTCTACTGGTTGGTTGTGGCGTTTTCAGAAACGTTTCAGCCCCTAGATCAGGGTATTATTGCCCTCATGAAAAAAGAATACCGCATCCGCTTGGTGAGGGCTGTAATCTGCGCTGTGGAAAGTAAAAATACAATAAAATGGACGATCTTAGAGCGATCGCAGCGGCTTGAGAATCTGTTCCTGGGAAGCACATTAAAAGTTGCTTCGAGAGAGCATGGACCCGCTCGGAGGTGAATCCAACCGACGATGGAGCCTGTGCAAATGACACGCCCGAGGAGTGGGAGTTGTTGGAGAAAATTGTGCCGATCCAAGTTAGCCATGATATGGAAAGCGAAGTAGTCTTCTTAGTATTTTATTCTTAATTGTTTTTGATTTTCCAGAATGGATTAAAATTCAGAGATTACGTAGAAGTCAATGATCAAGTTGCCGTTTGCGGTTTACCTGAAGAAGAAGCCAATGCAGGAGAGTGAAGAGGTAGATAGGAAATAGGTTCGTGCAGCCACCCAAACGTGCTGAAGTCATATCCGCTCTTAGCGTCCTCGAGCGCTATGCAGCCACAGCTAACGTTTCAGACAATTTATCAAGTTGATTGGAGAGTATATTATTTGAATGTATTCGTAATATGCGCCCTGTGCTTCGGCAACAAAATATTCTAGATTTTTTCAGTCCTAGTGAAAATTAAATAAATATGATATCAATTTATATTTGCTGTTTAAAGCTTATTGTTAGATGATACATTTGATTGTATTTGCATTTGATTTGAGTAATCAATGTATATTTGAAATAGGCTAGACGAGTTTGCATTGTTTTCGTCGCGATTTCCTTAACACGAATTTTTTTAACACGAACTCTCGATTTTGCGGTCCCTACGAGTTCGTGTTAACGAGGTTTTACTGTATATATAAAAAGCAAATTGTCTGTCTGCCCGTCTGTCCGTCCCCCTCTCTATCTAAGGAACGGCTTCATGTACAGATATTAGACAAATTGCATTGTTTCTGCGAGTATGAACGTCGTACGAAAATTATTCTCATCTCTGTAAAGGCTCGGGTTCGAACCCAGGAGTTCATAGTACGTTTTCATAACACATGTACGTAAATATCGTTTTTACGACTTGCAAGCTTTGTTTCTTTTTCAAAATTGAATTAGAAAAAGTGGTCCTACGAAATCGAGACAAGTGTCTAAAGAAAGGAAAATAATCATTAATTCTTATTTTAGTCGAGAAATATTGATATAGATTCGAAATTGCGATAATTTTGATAAAAGATACGGAACATTTGTAAATTTTTGCTGCAATAAACAACTCATCCCCTTGACGACCAAGGCGATTGTTAAATTCGAGATCATGTCTTATCTCAGATGAATACACGGGGATGATAAATCCCTATAGTATGAATGGACTACATGTAAACGAAAACAGATTTTTAAAATAAATTAAGCTCCTTCGTGATTGACATTGGAGGTTAATAGCTGCGCTAATAAATAACAACCTAGTGATGAAGGAGAAATTCGAGAGCGCGGAATACCTGAGATAGTCCCGTCGAAGACATAGGTCCCGTTCTTGTGGCCATGTACTCGGCCAGGGACTCCACTCCGAGGGATGTGCCACTCTCCATGGCGACATCAGCCGGAAGTTCGAACACCACGTGGGCGGACACGTGATTGTGCAAGTTCGACCCCACTCCAGGGAGATCCTTCACCACTGGGATCCCCACCTCCTCCAGATGCTCCTTGGGTCCTATCCCAGACAGCATCAGCAGCTGCGGAGTCTGCACGGCGCCCGCGCAAACGATCACCTCTTTGGTGGCGTACACCGAGTGCACCTTGCCGTCCTCTTCCGAGAAGTACTCCACACCCCGCGCCGAACCCCCGCTCACGATGACCTTCGTCACCCTCGCCCCCGTCTTCACTCTTAAGTTCCCCCATCCCCTCCTCAGGGCCGGCCTTATGTAAGCCCTCGACAGACTGAGCCGGGAGCCGTTCCTCACGGTCGCCTGGGCGATGGCGAAGGCCTCTCCCGTGGGCAACCACCGGGACTTGGAGGGGTCTCCTCTGGCTCCGTTGAGGTCCGACACGGTGGGAACGCCCATCTCCCTTCCGGCGGCCAGAAGGACGTCCGCCAAAGGAGGGCGATGGGGGAAGCGCTGTACTGTGAGAGGGCCCCCTTGTCCGTGGTATCCGGCGTCCATATCTGCCATCTCCAGGTTGTCTTCCGATCTTATGAAATGAGGAAGGACTCCCCGAAATGCCCATTCGGGTCCTAGTCCGGCATCCTTGGCCCACCACTGGTCGTAGTCCCTCGGAGAGCCGCGGACGTACATCATGCCATGGAGGACACTTGTGCCGCCCATCACCTGAAGAAGACCATTTCAGCGATCAATTGATCCGATCAAACAAATCCGTATAAATACACAAACTATGTATTTTATACATATCGTATCTCATACGTGTATAAGTTTTCTACCTTTCCGTAGGTTCCTTTATATTCCCAGTTTGATTTCATTTATTGCCGACTTACCCCACCTTTTATCTTTTCCCTTGCATTCTACACATGGGGACCTCATTATGACTGTGTTTATAAATTCTCACTAACGCACTGTAATATTTTCTTGTTTTTCACTTCAAAAAGATTTTTATACCTGTTGATTAAGTCTACACAGTAAATTAACAGAAAATATAACATTGTTCATGTTACCTTATAGTGTTAAGTCTATCCATCATTCTTTGTAACTTATCGAAATACTGCGTGTTGTAATTCAATGCTTGTTTATTTATTCTTGCAGTAGTGAAGTGACTGGGATGTATGTACGATGTATTTGTGTGTTTGACGTGAAAATTCGAATTTTTACTCAAAATTCTTGGTGAGGGTCTTAATCTGATCTTTACGCCTAGGGCCTCTGATGGCTTAAAGCCGGCCCTGTTTCCACCCTTAATTATATCTCTCTCCTCTCAATATTTGATTAATCCAATTCTTCAGCTTATTTACATAAATTAAAACTCTCTCCTCCAGGACCATCATTATCATCTCTGTTTTTGTTTTCCTATCAACTTTTCCATTCTACGCCATCTCCCAAGCCTCCAATCTTTTGATGTCCTCGTTTTTTAAGATCCATGTTTTACACTCCACACCAAGGATTTCAACTAATAGGAACACTTTAAATTACTATAAAACCTTATTTGCTATTGCGCTAATTTCGAAATACATTATTTGCTACGGATTGCAGTTCAGGTAGCGAAAGGAGAGATATTCTGGGAGTTCTGATTGATGAGATGCCTTAAGCACTTCCGTGATTCATAATATTCATTAAGACTATTTTTCTCAGCGTTTGTAATGTTAGAATGTAGTTATAGATGGTACAGTTTGCCTTCCTATCTACAATTTCCTCCCTCTCTTTAATTGTTTCACTTCAATCAGAATGCGAAACGATGTCATTTCTTTCTCAGAACGGCATCAGGATTTCTTTATCTCACCTTTCCGATATCTTCTGCTCAAAAGTTAGGTCCGTTTTTCATTTGTGAATTATAGAAATATTTAATTTTTCCTGCAGGTTATCTTCACCGCGACATTTAAATTATTTTACATTTTTGATTTATTGTGTTTTTATAGGGAGACAAACGTTGGATTTGTTTGATTCCGTTTTGTTAGGAATTCTCAGGAAACTTGATATGCTAATGAATGTGGTTTCAGAAGATGAGTAAATAACATAGGTCTTCAAAATTAATAATAATCATTTCGGGTTTGTCGTTGCTTTCTTAATAGTTATCAGAATAAGTATATACAGGGTGTCCGTAAAAGAATACCAACAGGAACGGGGGCTGTGTACCTGCTAACTTTGGCTGTTTCCTCAATTGGAAGAACCAGGAGATTTCTTTTTTCAACAGCACCACCTCACTGGTTTTCTCCAGTGTAGCGTTTCCTAAATGAGACCAACGTTGGAAAGGAATGGGAGTTTATGACCAACGTTAGATATGGGAATTTGTCACTCCACCGTTGGCCTCCAAGATGTCACCCCATGTGACTTTTGGGGATACATCAAAGCATTCAAACACCAATGCCTACGAATTTGGACGAAACGAAGATAACGGCTGCCATTCAGAGCGTCAATATGTTACAGAGAGTTTATTTGAATACCGCCTCGATATTGTTTCAGTGGGGGCCACATAGAACATTGATAGACAATGTGGGTAACAATTTAATATAACAGTTTTTGTACATACTTTTAAAATTCAGTAGATATTGCTCTTTAAAACTGCGATATTCTGTATACCCTGTATTGCTGTACAGGAGATACCCCGTATTGCTGTAAAATCTATGGAACCAGGGCTTGCGAACATTTAAGACAGGGAAAATCGTCTAAGAGCTTCGAGCTGACAAAGACGGAGGCATTGATTCCAGGTTGGCCAAAAAAGGCCCCGAAAAGTGTGGCCTCACCTTCCCTCTGGGCCACCTGCACCTCCTCTCGGGCATGTTGAGGCAGGCCCCTTCCTCCGGCTCCGTTATGAAATTCCAGTCTATGCGAGATCCGTGGTAGTTGAAGTACATCGCGGGAGCCTGTGCCGCCGTTGGCTCTGGACCTCCGGCTTCCAGAAGCAGCACGTTCCATCTGCGGATCTCGCTCAGTCTCGAGGCCACCACGGAGCCTCCGGAACCAGCGCCCACCACGATGAAGTCGAAGACGCTCCTGTGTTCCGCGTGCGGGGCGCAGCGCAGGGGGTCCACCAGCTCGCACTGGCTCTTCAGGACGCCTTCGACGATGCTCATGAAGGCCAAGAAGGCGGAGGCGCCGCAAGTTGCGGGAAGCGAAGTTGGCTCGGAGAAGGCGCAGGGGCAAGGGCTGGGGGGCGCCTCAAAACTGGTTTGCATCTTGTGGCCCACTTGGCGACTGGAAAACGAGTTAATCTGCTTGGGTTTTTGTTTTTATTGCACTCGACAAAGGCGGGAATGAGGTTGAGAGGCGAAGAGCGCACTTAATTCCTTCTCCTCCGATGCGTCGCAGGGCCGGTCCAAAGCGGGGCGCATCGATCAGGGTGTGCACAAACGAGGGGCGCTCTCCGCGTCTGCTATAGTTTCAAACAAAAATTAAAACCGGGCGACATTGCATCACTGCATTGTTGCGTGCATTTTAACAGTGAGAGGTCTCAAAACTATTAGGAAGATGTCAATTGCTTTTGGGAGGGACAATTGCTTCTTCCGGGAAATTTAGGATCGCCTGACGTGTGCATGAACTGAGATTTAAGTATCATTGTCATGTAGCAATCGGTTATTCGGGCAAAATAAACAAAATTAGTTGAAAAGATAGAGCGTAAGAAGGCGTAGTAAAGGATTGTCGAGAAATGAAGCTAGATGAGTTGAAGAAAAGGGTAGTGGACCTTTGCTAATCGCTGCGCTGAAAGTCAAGTTAAATTAAAAATACAGAGCAATAATTCTCACTCTTGAACCTCTCCCAAATGACTTCGTTCGCTCTCTACCCCGTATTTTCCGGTCCATAAGACGCACAGTGGTTTTTCAGGCGAATGAAGCAAAGATTATACAGGTAATTAGAAGATAAAACCCACGAGTTAAAGTGCACCATTTTTTACAATTACTATGGCCGTGCATGACGTCAGAAAAAAATGCTCACGCTCGGTCCTTATGTCGCAGGGCGATTTTAGATTTAATTATCTCGGGAAAAAAAGGACTGGGAAATACGGCACTTAAAACTATTAACCTGTATTTGTCCAAAGTTATTTAAATGCAGGTTAGTGAATATGATTAGTGCAAAGCAACTGATCTCTAAACACTTAATTCTAATCAAAGACTGACATCCAACTGGCGAGTTCAATTAGTTTTAAAATAAAAAATATTGTTTTGATACAAAATAACTGTTAAATCTGATAATGATGCGAATAATCAAATTCGTCAAATCAATTTGCAGATATTTTCCAAAAGAAGATAATAATTTCTCAACTATTGATGGATCGTAATTTATGATATTACTTGTTAGCAACATAATCAAATTTCTTCGTGCTCTTGATGAATGCGATGTACAATCTTTCGAATTATCCCACCATCTTCAGAATAATCCATTCAATTATTTCGTAGGATTAAAGCGCTAGTCCGCCGCAAAGCAGTTATCATTAATTAAGCAAATCATTAATCCAATTTTCTCTGATCCTAAAGAACGTAATCGACTGATTTTTCCGAAACTCAAAAAATCGGAAACTACTTTCGATTTAAAAAATTCTCACGATATTAATTACACATTAAGGAATAATGACTCGTGTACCGCACGGAACAATCGCTCTGCGAATTTTCCGCATAGATAAGCACAGTCTCCGTAGAAACAGAGATTCCGAATAAATAGATTTTCAGAATAAAGAAAATATTTGCCAAAGTTCATTTTCCTAAGATAAGCTTGGCAGCCCGAGGGATTCCTCAACCAACGCTGGATAAAGTACTTAACACGTTCACTGCGGATACCTCCATTTCATATGCATTTATCACTCCAACGTTGGAGTGATCCGCAGTAATTATGTTAAACGGGAAAGCATCGCCTTTTTGTAAAATGTATTCGCTCAAAATCAATTGACACGTGTCCGACATTTGAGGTCTTTGCAAAATTTGCATTACGAGTTCAATGTTCAATGAGTTCATGAACAAGGCGATCGTGACCATACAAGGAAACTTTTTCTCTCATTTTTTTAATTCAATTTTTTTCGCCGTTAAATGTCACCTTCTTACCTTCCAGACATTCTTTAACTTTCTTGTCAACATTTATTGAAATATCTGTTCGTTATGCTCTCCAGTGTCTATTATATTGCTTCAGACAGGATCCCCAAAAACCGCAGGCGTCCTAGACCCTTTTATGTCGTACGACCCCAAGTAGGAAACCCCGAAGAGAAGTGAGACATCGATCCTAATAGCTAATTATTATTTCGATACAAGAGGTCGACCATCCTGCTTTCCTCCAGATTTGCTATTTTGTTATATTGACCCTTCCATCACTGTTCCCTTGCCCTATTTGTTTCCTTTCTCAGTTCGTTGTGTAGTGTCCTATACATTCTACGCCCATGCTCAGTGTTTACCCTTTTCCATTTCCTTCTTTCCTCCACTTTATTTATCATTTTCTACTGCCACCTATGGTTTCCTAATTTTGTTTCACTTGGCCCTCGCAATAATTCTTTGGCCGCTATCCTTGACAATGTTTTTAATCTTTTCCCATTCCTCGTCTATAGTAAGTTTCCTTCCCTTACCCTCTAGAGCAGTGATTCCCAAACTATTTCAAGCTTGTTTCCATAATTTTATTCCCAATGCCCCCCCAGCTGTAATCTGGACCATCCCATGTCAAGTGGAGCATTTTTTAGAGAAGTAACCCGCTTTACCATCACCAATGAAATTTTGTGTGAACATAACTTCATATCTTCTATGAACATTTCCCAAGTTTTACATCCATCGATGAAATGTTTGCTGAGATATAGTGTTTTGTTTGACCCCCTACCGCAGCCTTCTTCAGTTAGACATCGATTTTTAGCAAGTTTGAGACGTTATCTCAAGCAGTATTCCGTTGAGCAAAACATAACTTGGTATTCCCATACAACCTTTATTGCTCTATTACACAAAATAATAAGAAAACTTTTAAGAGCGAATTCTGCGAGGGAAATTTGAAGCAAAATCGTCCCAAAAAATTATGGCTCGAAAAAAATTTAAAGTTTGGCACTTTACATCTCTTGAAATAAACATAAGATAAACACGAAACGTTGTGCCTTATAACTACTCTATACAAAGTGTTTGAGTAAAAAAATTAATTTTCTTAATGCCGTCCGTTAGTTTAAATATTGTGTGTAAATGTTGCGATTTTCGTTACGACGCCGAAAATAGGGTATATTCAGCCTTAAATTTACAAAGAAAAGAATTATTTTAAAAGAAAGAGCATGCTTTTATCCCTCTAAAAACCTAATTCTGGTAAGAACTAGCAATTATATGCTGCATATTTTTCCGCTCAATTATGATAGGCCGGTAATTCGCTGCATCCTCCTTAACGCCGCTTTTAAATATTGGAGTGATGTTCGAAATTTTCTAATCATTCGGGACTTTTCCTTCACTCATCGACTTATTAAATATTAATTTAAGAAAAGGTGCTGCATTTTCCGCTTGCTCCTTGAATACCCGAGCTGGTATGTCTTCAGGACCAGAAGCTTTATTCGGTGCTTTATTTTTAATCTGTCGCAATAAACTAATGATGCCGTCTTCCCTGAAGATGATATTCGACATCACTTCAGGCCTATCAACTTCTGGAAGATTATCTGATATACTATTAGAAGTGAAAACTCTTCGGAAGAAATCATTTAAGATATTTGCTTTATCCTTAGCATCGTTAATTAAATTACCAATATTATCTTTAAACGAACTTCCCGTTTGCTCTTTACCTTGGACCTCACGAATGTATGACCAAAAAGCTTTTGGGTCCTCGTCTAAGTATTCGCATAAAACCTTCTTTTTAAATTGATACAGGTCATCTCGCATAGTTGGCCGCGTCACCGATTTTGCTTCCTTATATTCGCTCTTTACTTGATTCGTGTTGGCGCTGTTGGGTAGCCTTGCAACGTCTTTTAATTTAAAATACAAACGCCTTTCTTTCTTTAGAGCCTTCCTTGTCTCCTTATTATACCAACTGGGTTCGTTAGTTTGCTTTGAAAGTTTGGAGGGAACGTATTTGTTAATAAGGTTGAGCATTGTCCTGACAGAGATTTCAAGTGGCCTCGGTATTTAAACAAATCGTGCGCATTTCATACAATGGAAAATCAGATATGAGTGATCACGAAATCTGTCCAATTCAGCTCTCGAGTAAAGATATACTTAGTACTTCGGTTTTCTGTGCCTTACCAAGTTAACGTCAAAATCTTTAACTATGGCTCTATATTCCATCAAATGTTATTGTGTGTATATTCTCTCGGGCGTATTAGTAAGAAAAAGATCTAATATGTTTCTTTCCCTCGTGGGCTCTTAAACTATCTGATGTAATGAATTTTTTGCATTATATTTAATAAGGTTCTGCAAGAATCGCTATCTCGGGTACCTTTCTTAACTACATGATTCGGGCAATCGATATCCGAAGATTAAAATCCCCTCTAATTAAAGTTACGCTATTGTTTTTCTTACGCAATTTAAATTCAATATCTTCGTTAAGGCTACGCAAAACCTGACGTGAAGAGTTGGTTGTCTGGTAGAAGGCACATACATTTATATTCGGCTTGTTGGATTGACTAATATTGTACCAGACGCTCTCGATGCAACTGTTTCTATACGTATGTGAATAAGTCCGTAGAAAACTCTTAACCGCTATGAATACCCCACCACTCATTTTTTCCTGACGGTCCTTACGGCATATCGTAAAATCTTTCGGGAATACTTCGTAGTCGTTAATACCATCTGTTAGCCAGCTTTCTGTGCCTATAATTATGTCGGATGAAAGGCTAAGATTACTTCAGATGAAATGCTCAAGATCCACTACTTTGTTTTTAATGCTTCTACAGTTTATAACTCCAGTCGATAAAATATTAACGTTGGGTGAAGTCCAAGTGTCGCACTGTGTGGTGTCGTTAACGCATTTTACTGGAAGTTTGACGGCATTTACTTGTTTTTCTCTTATGATTCGTAAATCGGATTCGATTGAATTCGTAGTATTCGCCATACCCTTCATCCTAAAATACCTACGGAGCTCCTACGAGCCACCCCACTCGCTGCCTGGGCATTATAGTGGACACGAAATGCGTTCAAGGCGAGGGGGTGCGAGGGTCGGCCACATTAGCGATGGTTCTCATACAATCATAGGCCGAGGTAGAGAATGGACACGTTTGAGCGGATCGGACAACACGCATTTGTGTTAGGTTTTCAGTTCAGCAATCTAAAATGGAACTATTTGAAAGAGATATACTTGAAGAAACATTTTGAAGTAGACAAGACACCAAGGGATGTCGGTGACCGCAACTGAATTGGTAATGCTTTTTCGTACAAAATTAAAATATTTGCGATATTTTAGGTAGTTATTTTAGTTTAGTATATCCAAAAAACGAACGGTGATATGTGAAATTCATGGTTCATTCCCAAATTTTAATATTTCTTCAGCAAAAAAATCGTATTTAAATTTCTCTATTAGTTTTCATAATTTCTTACCCGTTTCAAATTTCATATTTTACTAAATCGTGAAATTAATCAGCGCCTTGTATATCAGTTTCTGATTAATTTTCTACGAATTTATATTTTCGGTTAAGTGATTTATGACATAATGTATTTATCCTAAAACGATTTGTAAGATTTACGTTCATCTGTATGAATACAGATATATCAAATATACAGATATACAAATATATTTGGCTTTTATTTCGGGACCCCATTTAAAAGTTATCCTAAAAATACAAATTTAAGTTCTAAAACGGATATTGGTCATATATAAAGACAAATGATAAAAATTATATTGTTGGTTTCATGCAAAGAGATCGAACAAAATATTTCCCAGGGTCCCACCCCCTATAGTCGACCGTTTATAGAGATATTTTCTTCAGATAATCGACTGCCTTATCTGAGTCAAGGTAAGAAATGGAAGGGAATAGATTATTAATTTCGAAGGAAATTTGTCTGGCTACAGGGACTTCAAAATTATTTCATTATATATATACTTCATTAGCTAGCTGAAGGAATTCTTCAGCACAAAAGTGGATGAAATTTAAGATACGTTCTTGATGAAGCTATTAAATCTAAAAGCTCAAATACAAGATCTACCTGAATGACCACAACTTGAATTAGTTATTGAGTTTGTGGAGATACTAAAAATCAGTGTGGAATGGGTCAAGGTTTCGTTGACACTCATAAGTTATTGTTATTACTATTTAAATTGCTTAGTAGCAATAGTATTGTTAAAAGTGCTTCAATATATGGTCATTTCGAACGTAGGCCTCCAACCGGAATCGAGCCCGGGATCCCTTTTACCGAAGTCGAACGCGTTGTCCACTTGGCTACGGGAAATTTTAAGTTAGTTAAAGTACTGAAAATGTTGTTCAATTCTATGTATATTATATTCAACAATCATATAATCAGAAATACAATAAGAATGATTCCACACAAAATGAAAAAATACCTTAGCAAATACAGCCTTGATGATACTGTTGGAACTGATCAGTTTGGAAAAATGAGTAGCTAAAAGCTAGTTGACGTAAAAGTCTAAAATTTAAAATTTATGAAATTTCATTCTTTTTTAAATTTTCCCACGAATTGTTGAAACCCAAATCGCCTTAGATGAACCAGCTAAAATAATGTTGTGAGAACCAAAGGCTAGATGAGTCTAATCACCGAAAAGTGTTTTCTTGAATGAGAAAAGGTGGGAAAGATTCTTAGAAAATCTTTAATAATAACCTCATTTTTTGTGTTATTATTGGTTAAAGCATCTGCCCGGAAACCGGAATATTTCAGGTTCGAGTCCTGTCAGACTCTTTTCAAGTCCACTTGTTCCCTTGCGTCTCATTCTTTATGTCCTCGCACTGTTTTCCACCATTCCATTATTTTGTAAAATATGAAACTGTTTCTTTTTGCCCGTTTTAAAGGAGGAAATGGAAAGATTGTGAGGGACTATGGTCACTATTTATTCTGGGTACGGTTCCCTTGTTTCTTTTAATGGCATCCACTGCTCAAAAGCCTTACTAACAGACTCTTTAAACTCTCTGGCTTTCCATTTCCCAAGGGATTCTATGTTCTATTTGGGTGTATTTTTTGCCCGAAATATCTTTTTAAACTTTAGATCCCTTCATTATCAGGTTATGATCCAAGTCCACATCAACACATTAACACCATCCACTTCGTAAGTTTTTAACACCAGTTCTAACGTTTTTCTAAACAAAATGTAATCAATTTGGTACTTATACATACCCCACGGGTAATTGCACCGGTTGAGCGAGGAAGTCAAGAAAAAACGTCCTTATAAAAAAAAGAAAAAGATCCCCTTCTATGAAGACAATGCACGGGTGCACACCTGCGCAGTTTCGATGGCCAGAATCATGGAATTAAAGTTCGAATGATTACAAAATTCACCGGATTTGGTCTCCAGTGACTTCTTTTCATTTACAAACTTGAAAAAATGTCTCGGCGGAGAACGGTTCACGTCGAACGAGGAGGTCATCGCCGAAACTGATGCCTATTTTAAAGACCTTTCGAAATCCTTCTTTTTGGACAGCTTAAAAAGTCGGAGATATGCTTGGAAAAGTGTATAAAGTTAAAAGGAAAAAGAAAGAAATTGTGGACAAAATAATTTGTTTTTCTATCTTTTATTAAGGACTTATTGAACGAACCTTGAGGTCAAACTGTAAAATTATTTCGCTTGAATTTCTATCGAATCATTTTATTAATTATTTTAAATTACGCAATTGTTTTTGTACGAAATTATTCGCTGTATTTGCAGCTACATCATCTGTGAACGTGCTTTCTCTAAATTTATTTAGCAGATTTATCCTTTGTCTAAGCCTTCTTTCTGCTAAAGATTCCCATCCCACGTCCTGAAGCACTTGTGTAACACTCACTGACTTGTAGTAACAATTCTTTACAAAACGTATCGCCTTTCGCTGCACTTTTTCCAGTTCCCGAATACAATACTTTTCTGCACGGTCCCTTACACTACACACATATTCCAGGTGAGGCCTGACCGACTCAACGTAACATAGCTCACGGACTTTTTCTACGCTTCTACAGAAAATTCTCCTCACGAATCCGAGTTTCGTAAGTGCTTACCCTAGGTTAAGTTAATGGTGAGGGTTACTCCAAGGTATTTCACCGTTTCTACTGTTTATAAAGTTTACCATCGGAGCCTGTACGTGTAATCGTTGGCATTATTTTTCCTTTGGATGTAGTTGATTACTGAACTCTACATTGAGCTCTAATTGCCAATATCGCACCATTTCATAAATTTATCTAAGTCACACTATAGGGTTAATCTATACTCTGAGCTTCCTATTTCCCTATGAATTACCCTGTCGTCCGCAAATATCCTAAATTTACTATTAATGTTATTGCTAAGATCGTTGATGTACACTAAAAATAGTAACGGTCCGATTACATTTCCTTGTGGCACGCCCGAGGTCACTTTAACCGAGTTGGAACTTATACCATCTATTACTATTCGTTCTTCTCTATCGAAGAGAACTCTATTAATATCCGCAACTTTTAATTTGTATAATAATTTACTATGCGGTACTTTGTCAAATGTTTTCCAAAAATCTGAAGTATCGCGTCGACTTGCCTTTTATTTTCGGCAGATTTCAAGATATCGTGAAGTAACAACTCAACTGAGACTCGCAGAATCGTGTCTTACGAAAACAGTGTTGGTTACTCACTATGAATTTGGAAGTGTCGGGAAAGCCCATTAATTAAGGAACTAACTATTATATGTTCCATTATTTTGCCTCTCAATGATGTTAATGATATAGGCCTATAATTCGCGGGATCCTCTTTTAAGCCGATTTGAAATATGGGAGTAACATTCGCAATTTTCCAGTATTTCGTGCAATAATTCATCTCATCTCCCTCTAACAAGGAGAAATCTGAGGAAATGCGTAGAAAATTGTAACTTTCTTATAAATGTGATGTATAGTTCCGCATCGGAAGAAATTTTTTTGAAATAATCAATAGTGTTTTGCACCATGGATATGGCGGATATGTCATCTGATTTCTTATAACTATTATTAAATTCAGTGCAGATCGTTCTAAGAAGTGAGCTTTGTTTTTCAGGTATGTGTAAGGAATTCTGTTTGTCATAGGAGCTCCAGAAAATACATCTTGATGAATGAACTGCAACTGTTTTCTGGTACACCATAGATGGAAATGTACCCTTCCTTTACCTTGTACTTATTCTACCTTGCTCATGGCTGTGATTATGTGAAACTACCGAAGCATGAGCGATTCTGGATAATTGCATTCATTTTGAGCACTTCAAACTTGGGGCTATGAAAAGTGTTGTTCATTAGACAATTTTGCTTCGCCCATAGTATTTCCGAACAAAAAAGTCAGGAAAATGTCTACAGAATAATTATTTCGCTTTAGAACAGAATTAAATCCAGCATTCTATCGTTTGAAAACTGAGAGGCGACGTAAAATCTCTTCGACACTTAACAAAGGGAAGCAAAATCCTCTTCGGAATACACCTCTGCTTGTAATCGTGAGAATATCTTTCAAAATGCAACTCGAATTTGCAGAAGCTTTAAAACTTTTAACGTGGTTGGCCTTCGATGCGGCCGCCCACGCGTTGCATTATGGGACACGAAGAGCACGATATAACGGAGGAAGCTAAGAAGTCACGATTTCCGTTAACACCGCTGACGCGTGATCTGTCCGATTCATCACGAATTCAAAACCGCGAAACGCATCCCTCTTCTAAAAATAAGCAAGTGACTTCGAAAATCACTGTGACCCAGTTCGAGAGGCAGTTGACGTTGTTTATTTCTGTCTCCCGTAGTTACATTGAAAACTTCCCGCAAGCATTATTTCTTCTCGGCACCATTTCTTTATTTGCTATCGCGATTGTAAGTAGTCCAAAGAACGATGAGAAAGGCGGGTGGAATTTGAATCGATAAAATTCCGAAAAGACAACAGGTAGTCAACGAAAGAATTTTTTCTTATTCTACCTGAAATACTGCTAAAATACTCTGGAGACGCCTGAAGTAAAGTTGGTCGCAGAGCAGATGGGTCTGTTGGCGGAGATTTCCACAGCAGCGTTTACGATAAAGTTCCGCGGGTCGGATGCGCTCCGTATGTGGAGATTATTACCGACAGAAGATTTTCGAAAAATTATTCAGATAATTTAATCAATTAATCGAAAAAATGAACCGAATTAACGCTGCAGCGAGAGCTGACTGATCTGACAGAACGATGAGTAACAAATTAAGCATTCATGAAATATAATGCTTGCGTAAGAGAGGAGCATACTTAAGCCATTCAATAAGTTTCCAGAAGACGACAATTGTCTGATACAATCGTCCTTCGAAACGCGTAGGCTTTTAACAATCGGAAAAAATGTTTCGCCGCAATATTCCTTGTCTTAATTAAGTTTAAGACATACGCGGCGTGGCTCAATTCTAGGAACGTTTTGAACTCTCATCGTACCAATTATGTTACGAGTTTAATTAATGAAATGAACAATTCAAAGAAAATAGCGAAAGAACCTTCCTGGGAAACCGCAGAATGGGCTTTGCGTCAGTTTTCCTTTGGAAGTACTTGCGGTCACAATGGCTTCCGTGATGTAATCACCCACATACTATTCCAAAAGAATCAAGCAATTATTTTGCCTCATACTGAGGAAAAATCACGTAAATTTCATCTAAGAATTACTCGCTTTCATCGTCAATACGTTTTATGAAATAGGAGATTGGAAGTCTTGCAGACGCCATTGCCGAAGAAAAGTCAATTATTAAATTTTCATAAACAAGTAAGAAACAGATGATGACGCAGCCATGTAATTCTTTGCGTTAGTTAGACCTCATCTTAAGTATGTGTATAGTGTATGGGCCGATAAGTGTTGTATTCGGGAATTAGAAAAGGTGCAGCGAAAGGCGATACGTTTTGTGAAGAATTGCTACGACAAGTCAGTGAGTGTTACGCTAATGCTTCAGGACACGGGATGGGAATCTTTAGAGGATAGAAGATTTAGACAAATTTAGATTAATTTACTGGATAAATTCAAAGAAAGCACGTTTAGAGTTGACGTAGCCGATATAATGCGTCCACCATGTTTCATAGGCCGTTCAGATACCGCGAAAAAGATCAGGGAAATAGATGCTAGAACAAATCGATTCAAGAATTCATTTTTTCCACGAACAATACGAGAACGTAATCGATTGAGGAAATAGAGTCATGGTGCGTGCATCCCATGCAACACGCCGAAGGACGGCATTCAGGCTAGTTACATAGACATAGAGTAACTGCCCTATGAGAGAAAGGTGTCCCTCCAAAGAGGAAAATAATGCAATGGCCTTTCATATTTCAAACATAACCAAAGGGATATGAATAAACTTAAGTCAACACTGGAACACTGGAAAACGGGAACTGTAGCTGAAGATTTGTTTTCTGCAGATGCCTCCAAATTGGAGGCAAACTTAAAGCGTAAAGAATGACCATTGGTGGTAGCTCATTTGGTCTATTTCTACAATTTCAAACTTATATTTAAATTCCATTGATCCGCGTTTTATAATTGAGAAAATGTTTTACATCATCTGTGAGTGTCTAAGCTAAGGATATATTTTCTTTATTCTCAGGCGAAATGAGTGGAAATTTATTATTTAGATGGTAGCCAACGTCTCTCGTTATCAGAACGGCCGCTGCTTATAGACTTATTTCAAGGACAACATTCTTAATTATCGGGAAAGTCAAGGCATTTCACAATTCGGAATTTACCGAAACCAGGTAACGATAAAATGCTTCAATAAAGGGTACTTATGTTAAATAATAAAGTTATCTTCTGCTTTCGAATCGCATATTATGTGAGAGGAGTTAATTCTTCGATTGTATTATAATTCGTTAATTTAAAATGTAGGGCACATAATTGTTGTTTTACGAAATCTGAAGTTCAATAAAATATCTAGCCACCTACTTTCCATTAGAAAACGAACGAAAAGATAAGACAAAAAATGTTAATATTAGCGATGTAATTAGAATTTCAATCGCAATTTGCTATCATTGAATAGAAATCATTGGCATAAGAGTTTCTCCGACACTATTTAGATAAAATAATTGTACCTAAAGAATAAGGAAATAGGAATTATCTTTCTTACAGCACCCAATCCCAATTTGTTCGCCCATTATTTCTAATCAAATTAAAGAAAGAACAATAGCCCGCCAAAGAAAAAATAATAACTTTTCGTGTATTTATTTTGGAAGTAACTGACATAGGAAAAACAAATATATAAATTTCCTGATGTTACAAAAAACATATTCGACGGTTATCACAATATATGTACAGGTAATCCCTATCAGGTAAACTTATCAATTCATCCTGTGGTAAAATCGACTCTATCCGGCCGTACTTCGTGGAAAGACATTTTGAAGTAAAGAATAAGACTTGGTGATTTCCACAAAATATATTTAAAAACACTACCGGTTTCGGCGAACACCTGATGATGGCTGTTCGCCGAAACCGGTAGTGTTTTTAAATATATTTTGTGGAAATCACCATGTCTTATTCTTTTACTTCATCCTGTGGTTTTTGCTCGCTTAAAACGTGCCAAGTTAAATACGCTTGCCTAGTCTTTCAATAAATTAATCAAAGTATATTTGGAAACACTGTTAGAAATAACACGATCCAACAAAGAAGACTATCATAAAAAAGGCATCTCTCTAGAGATTTCCTACTTCAGAGAAACCTTTCTGTGATAATTTTTCGCAAAGTCTGAACGCAATCATATAAAAAGTGGTATAGGATCATTAAGATAATTTCGAAGAAAATTCCAACGAAGGCGCATTCGTCGTTTTCGCACGGATTTGAAATGAAAAGCAATGCGATCGAGTTGAGTGGTGACCTCTTCAATTTTCTGTTAAGTCATCCAAAGTAACGGAGCGGTGACAGAGAGGACCTTAGTAAGGGCGGATGATTTGGATGCGGTGACCTCTCTCCCAGTCGCTTCCGATTCCAGAATGGTCATACAGCTGCATGGGTTATGATAATAATCAGTTACGGCTGTTCTTAGATTCGCTCTCTTCTGTACATGTCGATTTGAATTAATAGAGAGAGGTCGGGATGCATTTATTGGAGATTTTTTTACTTAAGTGTTCTACCTTTCGGAAGACCCATTTCCCCTAATTTTCCCCATTCAAAGCCCTTCTCTTCGTTGCTTGGTAACTTACCCCACCCTTTATGCCATCCAACATGCCTGCCAACAAAAAGAATGCCTCCAATTTTTTTATGTTCTCTTTTTCCTAAGGTCCATGTTTCACAACCTAACACCAAAACACTCCATATCAAGGATTTTACCAATCTTTTCCTGTTTTCTTTATCGAGACCCTTTGTCATTAATTCCCTTCGCTTCATAAAAGCTTCCTTGGCCAATGCTACTCTTTTTCGTACCTCATCTCCACACCTCCCATCCCAAGATAGAACACTACCCAAGTACGAGAATTTAACCACCTGTTCTAGTTTTTCCTCATCCACCCTCACCGTTAACTTAGTCTTCTTTTCCTTAGTGAATCTCATTACTTTAGTTTTACTTACGTTTATTTTCATTCCATATTCCCTTGCTTTATCGTTTAGTGCATTTACTAGTATTTGTAAATCCCTTTCGAAATCGCACACAATAGATTTATCGTCTGCATATCTTACTGACTTTACCACTTTCCCTCCAACTATCACTCCCTTGCTTATTTCTTCCCAAGCTTCATTCACCATTTCCTCTGCATATATATTAAAAAGCGATGGTGATAATGGGCATCCTTGTCTTACCCCTCTCCCTAACTCTGCCCATTCCGACTCCCCCTCAGTTATTCTAACTCGCGCTGTTTGATTTAAATACAAATTTTGAACCAAACGCCTATCTTTCCAGTCCAACCCAATTTCTTTAAATTCCCATCAGTTTCGACCATTGGACTCTATCGAAAGCCTCTTCAAAATCGACAAAACCTGCACACACATCCTTTTTAAATTCCAGGCTTTGTTCTACTATTACCCTCATTACCACGATTGCATCCTTCGTTCCTTCCCCTTTCCGAAAACCAAACTGGTATTCTCCTGTTTGTCCCTTAATTTTTCCTTCAATTCTTCTATTCAATACTCTTAGAATAACCTTTGCCGCGTGAGATATTAAACTGATTGTACGATAATCCCGACACTACGCAGCATTGTTCATTTTCTGTAAAGGAATCAGGATTGTCTTAGTGAAATCATCTGCCCACATCCCATCATCATAAATTTTCCTACATAAATCATAGATTCTCTCTTACTCCTTTCCCCCAGGTTTTTAAGGAACTCAACTGGTATCTCGTCAACCCGTTGTTTTATTTCCTTTCATATCATGCAAGGCCTTATCAATTTCGCTATCTAATATCTCAGGTCCAACATCATCATCCTCTACTTCTTGTTCACTTTCTAAAATTATGTTTGGTGGCTTCATGTCCTTCCCATAAAGTTCCTCAACATATTCTTTCCACCTTTCCCTTATGCTGGCTGGATCTCGTATAACTTTACCATTATTATCTTTTATTGTGGTTGTTCTGTTTCGTGTTTTATTTCCCGTTAACTGCTTCACCTTTTTATACATTAGATCGACTCCCTCCCCACTTTCGTCCATCTTTTCTATTTCGTTACATTGACCCTTCCACCACTGTTCCCTTGCCCTTTTTGTTTCTCTTCTCAGTTCGTTATCGAAAGCCCTATACATTCTACGTCCACGCTCTATGTTAACCCTTTTCCATTTCCTTCTTTCCTCCATTTTATTTAGCATTTCTATCGTCACCCACGGTTTCCTAATTTTGTTTTGTTTAACCCTCCCAATAGTTACTTATGCACTATCCTTGATACTGTTTTTAATATTTTCCCATTCTCCGTCTATAGTAAGTTCCCTTCCTTTATCCTCTAAGGTTTTACTGACTGACTCTTGGAACTCTCTCGCTTTCCCATTCTTAAGGGCTTCAAGGTTCCATTTTGGTGTAATTTTTACCCGAAAGATCTTTTTAATCTTTAGCTCTGTTTTCATCATGACTAGGTGATGATCCGAGTCAACATCAGCAACAGGGTAACTTCTTGAATTTTTAACACTATTTCTAAGCCTTTTTCTCACCAAAAGGTATTCAACTTGCTACTTACTTGTTTCATAAGTAAAATAATGTTGGAACACGGCTGTTAATGAATTAGAGGTTTGAAAACACTCCGTAAGCTGTATTTCGGCAAGCGGAACTCGCGCTAAGAGACAAACGGGAAGCTCTGGATTACCGATTTCTGGGAAGTCCCAATGATAATTTCAGAGACAAAGCCTCCATCTTCAGGGGTTTTCCACAAAGGAAGTGAATAGGAAACCCACTTATCCACCCCACACCTTCCCACAAGATAGAAGGCTTGACCGCCCTCCGAAATGAAAGAGCCCTCATCCTCTTAACAGACGTCACAACAGAAAAACCCCATCCACACCTCCTCCATCCACACTTAATCCCCCCATACCTTCAGAAAAGATTAAAATCCCGGGCACTCACCTTTCCTATTCCTATTTTTTAAACCACTAATTGGTACATATCCTTATCCCCTGGCTTTTTCCATGTGTACCTCCTTCTATTATGGTGCTGAAAAAGTGTGTTGGTAATACAGAGGTTATTCCTCTTACAAAAGTCTACTAATTTCTGTCCCCTTTCGTTTCTATTTCCTAGTCCGAACCCTCCCACTTCTTCTCCATGTTTGCCTTTCCCAACTACCGCATTCCAGTCCCCCATTACAATTAGGTTTTAATTGCCTCTAACCCTTCCCATTACTTCCCATTTGAGGCATCATACGTAATGGTGTTGCTTTTCGCCAAAATTCACGAACAAGCAGTGAGGTGTGAACTGGTGCGTTATCGTGGTGCAATTGCCACGAATTGTTTCGCCACAGGTCCTATTGTTTTCTTTGGATTGCTTCACGCAAACGGCGTACAACTTCCAGGTAATATTCCTTATTGACTGAACGACCTGATGGCAAGAACTCATTATGCACTACGCAATCGAAATTGAAGAAAACCGTGAAACTTTCAATTTCGATTGAACTGTAAAGTATCCATAAAATTATATGATGACAATAACTGAAAAACTAAAGTTAAAGTTGACGTCTCAATCGACATTACTAATCATTCCGTGTACTTTTTCTCTCTGTTGGAAATCACATTCTTCTGAAAAAAATCGGAAATCCTTTCAAAAGGTGATTTCTAAGAGAGAAAAAATAAACGGATAAATAATAATGTAAAATACTTTTGAATGGTGAATACGGCACAGTATGGTTGATTAAATGACCTTGGAGATTGATAACGTTGGGATTTTAATCATTTGACAAATGAAACTTTTTCGGAAAACATTCGTGAAAATGTAGCGCTTAAAAGTGGTTTTTCCGAATTCCGAAGGTCGCTTTGGTAGAGAATCGTCTGACTTGCAAATACAGTGGGGAAATGCAGTGGAACTCGAGTATATGCACACAGTTTATCAATGGAAGTTGGAATACAAATAATCCACAAATTTTATCAGTTACAAATTAAATTTTCATTACTTAGTATATTTCATATAATTTTCATAAATATATTAAATTTACTTAAGTTTCCTCTCTCTACCCTTACATTCTGTCGACGGTACAGAATCTATATCTTCCATTTTATGCTGGTTAATTAGTTTCCACTGCTTTTACTATTAATGCAATTATTCTTCTTATCTTGTTTCTTCGAGTGCTTTTCCCTCCTGTCTTATATATATTTCCTCGTATTTTCGTTCAAGAATTTATACTGTCGGATTGAATGGCCAGACTCCCTGTCACTCTCAATTGACCGACCTCAGCTATTGTCCAGACATTAACGTTTCCCTTCCAATTCATGAGTCATTACTTCGGTCCAATTTCTTCTACTGAATAAGGCTTCTTTCTGCACAACTCTGAATTCTAAGGAGCCGTAAACCAAGAATTTATAAGGGTGAAAAAAATAAATAATATCTTTCAAAATCTCGAAAAGCTAACTTCCTAGCATTTTCTTATTCCATAATATCAACACATACATATAAATATATCTATTATATATAGACGCGTCTCCGGATATATATATGTATATATATATGTGTGTATATATATATACTAAATATGTCAACCTGTTGTAGTCTTTGTGCTCAATTATTATTTGATCTTAACTAACAATCAAAAGGGAAAATTAGAAAAAAAGCTGCCTTACAAAGAATATGAATCAAGAACGCAACATGTTATAAAAGGATTTAACTGTTAAAAAAATAAAGCCACACAATTGACAAAATACTTACCATCCCTATCAAAATTAAACTATCATCTGAACACAATAAGCTGGGCTTATCCATGTACTCTTCCCTCACAGTCATTAACATGACTTTTTCTGCTTTTTACAATGTAAAAATAGCAGGAAAGGCGACCTACATAATTAAAAAAACAATATATTCAACACTGATTTTGGAAAATGGTTAAGATGCACATTGATCTCTATATAATTTCTAGTCCTACCAATTCTCAGCTTCATTTGAAATAAGCAATCTGGATAACTAGAAAGGCGGATATCTGAAATGAAATAAAAAAGCAATGGAAATGTCGATAAATGTGTTTAATAGAAAGTTAACTATGAAACAATAAAACACATCAGTAGACTTTAAAGTAATTTCTATCCATACCAATTCTATGCTGGGATTTATAAATCCTAATCTGGAAAAATCCATTTATTCCTTCTGCTCTGTTATTATCTNCTAAAACGACTTGTCCTAGCATCTATTTCCCTTATCTTGCGCTCATTATCAGATCGGCCAAAGTAGCAGGGGGGTCGCATAATATTGATAACGTCCTCCACAAACGCACTGTCTCGAAATTTACCGAGTAATCGAAGCCTAGCTTCTAATCTCCTATCTTTCAGGGATTCCCAACCTGCGTCCGAAAGCATTTCCGTAACGCTAGCTTTTTTATCTTAGTAATTTTTCACAAATCGTATTGCCTTGCGCTGAACTCTCTCGATTTCGCGGGTGTGCGTTTCATCCGCTGGACCCCATGTCTCTGTTCCATCGCTCCCTTGGTCTTCTTCTTGGTCTCTTCACACCTCTTGGTATCCAGTTCAGAACTGCTGATGTCCATCGGTTGTCGTTTCTCCTTGCAACATGGCCTGCCCACATCCATTTCAGTGATTTTAACTTATCTATGGTGTCTGTCACTCCTGTTATCTTCCTAACCTAGGTGTTGCGTTTCCTGTCTCTTCTTGTGATTCCAAGCATTCATCGCTCCATACTTCTTTGTGTAGTCTAAAGTCGCTGGGTTATCGCTTCGTTTAACACCCATGTTTCACTTCCATATGTCAAAACTGGTAGAATGCATTGGTTGAAGACCTTTCTCTTCAAGACCATTGGCATTCTTGACTTCAGAATATGGGCGTTTCTTCCGAAAGCGCTCCATCCTAGTTTTATTCTTCGATTCACTTCACTGATCCTGTTTTTCTCTCCTGTCGTAACAAGTTGTCCCAGGTAAGTGTACTCTGGACAAACATCAAGGGGTGTCTCTTGTAGTTCGATTGGTGCTTGTGCTGCAAATGAATTATACATTACCTTAGTTTTCGATGAGTTTATCCTGAGTCCTATTTTCAGCCCCGCCGTGTTCAGTTCTTGGAGTCTTGATCTTCACCGTTGGTTGCGAAGAGTACTATATCATCTGCGAAATGCAAATGACTGATGTGCTCTCCATTGATCCGTAGGCCTCTTTCCTCCCAGTCTAAGGTTTTAAAGACTTCTTCCAGAACGGCTGTAAAAAGAATTGGTGAAAGGCAGTCGCCTTGTCTCACTCCCTTCTCAATCCGGAATTCCTCTGTTTCTTCATGCAGCATTACAGAGGCTGTGGCGTCCTTGTAGATGCTGCGTAGAAGTTGGATGTACTTTGTATCTATCCCTTGTTTCCCCAGTGCCTCCAGTGTGGAGGAGGTACTTACCGAGTCAAAGGCCTGGGCATAATCCACGAAGCAGAGTACTAGTGGCATCTCGTATTCGTTCATTTTGCTGATAATTTCTTGCAGCGTGTGGATGTGGTCCATAGTGCTGAATCCCTTGCGAAATCCAGCTTGTTCTCTTGGCTGGGCAGCTGCCAGGGACGTCTTCAGACGTGCAGCTATTACTCTCATGAACGTTTTGTAAATAACAGGAAGGAGGCTGATGGGGCGGTAGTTCTTCAAATCTTCCTTGCTTCCTTTCTTGTGCAAAAGGACAATCTTTGCATGGTTCCATTCCTTCGGAATTCTCCCTTGTCTAAGGCAATTAGTGAATAACTGCGCTAGGACAGGAGAAATTTCTGTAACACCAAGTTTCAGATATTCTGCTAAAACTCCATCAGCTCCTCCTGCCTTTCCATTCTTCATTTTCTTGATGGCCGCAATTACTTCTGGGAGAATAGAGGGGGGATTTTCTGAGTTTCGTGTTTCTTCTATGTTTCCTCTTCAACATTTTCTGTCTTCTTGTATAAGTTGGTGAAGTATTCGGTTACTGTCCTCAGTATTGCTCATTTATTGGAAGTTGTTACGCCAGCTACTTTCTGGAAGACCAAGATTTGTTTCTATCCCATTCTTAGGCTTTGCCTGACCTTCTTCATGCTCTTGTTGTTCTCTATAGCCTCTTGCATAATTATTTCGTTAAAATCCCTCACGTCTTCCTTCATCGCCACTCTGATAGACTTGCATAGCTCGATATATTCGATATTTTCTTTTGGCAAGTCTGAGTGCTTCAGTTGCTTTCGCTGTTTCGTCATTTTCCTGGTTCTATCGCTGAACTTCTTATCCTTTGGTCTTTTTGGTGTACTTGCTACTTCTTCTGCCGCTGCTTTCACGACTTCCATGACTTTGGCTTCCAGTTCTTCTTCTTGGAGTGCTGAAAACCTATTTCTAAGTTCCAGCT
Source organism: Ladona fulva (assembly GCA_000376725.2). Taxonomy (NCBI): domain Eukaryota; kingdom Metazoa; phylum Arthropoda; class Insecta; order Odonata; family Libellulidae; genus Ladona; species Ladona fulva. The sequence continues at coordinate 33,667 of KZ308723.1, forward strand.
GGAACTCTTTCCTATTTTCTTCTAATTTTCTAATATTTACCTCCTGTTTCCTGTTTGAGACCAACTTCTTTCGCTCCATTCTGACGTTAATCTTCATTCTGCATCTAACTATCCTGTGGTCACTGCCGGTGTTGAAGTTGTTTAGTACCTCACAATTAGTAACTGGGTAGAGTTTGTTAACCAATATGTAGTCTATTTCGTGTTTTACTCCATGAGCCATAAATTGAAGAGGAAGGACCCTTATATACACGGTGATACTTCGGGGCCCCAACTTCTGGCCTTTCGCAATTAAACCTCTAGAAAATCGAGAGAGGGAACCTAAGTAAGCATCCATGTGGTTTTACAAGCTTATCTTTCAAACCTGCGCTTTTTTACCCAAAATATTTATTTTAAATGTTCTCAATGATTAGACGTATGACCCTTAAAAGTTTCCCAATGTTTTGTAGTTGAAGAGCATATCGAGATACCGAAAGTAGAGAGGAAGGTCCCTTTTATTTTTTGCAATACCTATGCATATATTAAAGATCTCATTCTTCGTCATACTGTGTTGAAGTCAGCTATGTCTGAGTGTCTATTTACCTTCACCTCAAGGTAATTCCCACTGAGAGAAGGAAGCATCCTGACTTAGATCCAATGGACATATTACTTGATATTGTTGTCTATTAAGTTTTGTTGGCATAGTAACATTGTTAAAAGTGCTTCGACAACTTAGGTCATTTCGCACGTAGACCCCCTCCGGGAATCAAACCCGGGCCCGCTATCATTGAAGTTGAACGCGTTGCCCCGTTGGCCACCCCGGCGCCCTACGTTTCGTTATCTCCGCTTTTGAGTATTCCTATAGTTTCAATAATTATTCATTTCAGGCATCAAATTAAAAATACGCAGCTTCATCATGTCGTCCGCCGCTAACAAAGAAAGAATTGACAACTTCCCTGCTTCCCTTAAAAAGTAATCGCATTTCAACCGTCGCAAAGGTTAAGACGGACGGGATAGGTCTGGGAACTGGCGATAACATGAGCGGAGCAGATGTCATCGAGCGTTATGATTAGGAATTAAATACCTTTAATTTCCCTGGTCCTTGTGATTTAAATTCCTGGAATTATTTTCACTGACCTAACGTCGAACCTAGGATCATTTTGGGAGATGTCTCTTCAGTACACGGTAGATAATCACTATTCAGCACTCATGTTATGCCATTAGTACAGATTCAATTTAGCCTAGCCAAGCCTAGCCCAGTCTCAAAAAAGTTTCCGAAAAATGTCCGAAAACTGTGCAATGCATCCTTACGTGAAAAATATCGTTTTTGGTGCCCTCTAGCATCGAACCCATGACACCTAGGAACGATGTGTCTATTTCTCCTCAATGACAAACTCTGGGTCTTTATGTAAAAAAATCGCCGGGTCAGTGAGGCTTTCCGTTCAGCCTCAGAATTTGTATCCTATATACGTAAATATATAAATAAATATATATATATATCCGGAGACGGGTCTATATATAATAGATAAGAAGTTCAATTCTCCAATTGAAGGTCTTAAATCTAAATATAATTTCGTTAATTGCATTCTTAATGACCTAAAACGCCAGAGCGATGGAAGCGCTGTGATTGTAATTCGGTAATTATATCATTATAACCGTTTCAAATAAAACAGGAGGAAAATGTAAAAAGTAAACTGCATTTGAGTGGTTTCAATTTTAAAGACTCATTTATCCTCAAGATAATCCCTCTTTTCGAGTCTATGCTGGGTCATCTTAATCCTTAAAACGGGATTTAGTCTCATTGTTTATTTATCAATTAAATTTTCGGAAACCAAAGTTTGTCATGTTTCTAAAAGACTGTGCTAATTCCATGACACAACGTACATTGTAAAATAGTGGCCAAATCCTAAAGTTGGAATATCGCTGTCAATATTGAAAATTCTTCTATTTGCCTCTCGTCTCCTACATTAAAAAGGTAATGAACCGAGGTAAACAAGATTACTGTACTATTAGAAACCTTCATTTGATCAGTGAATGAGATTGATTTCAAAAAGTACCGTCCAACATGAGTCACTTATAACCGAGTCAACTTCCTATTATGAAAGCCATGAGAATTATTTCCCTCGACCTCGCACCAAGTTTGAATGAAAGATATTTTATCCATCGAGGTATGGAAGTAGTCTCCCGCCTCTTTTCAGATTCAGGAGCCGAGGAATAGTGATTTCAGTTAAACTCGACAGCTCTTTTTCTTAAATGGACAACTGAGAAGGAAGTATCTTGCGATTTTTTGGTTCTTCATTTAATTAGTCATCACGTGCATTAAAAGGTTTCTGGAATTAAGATTTTACTCCAGTAAAAAGACTGAGTCATATCCTTATCGTTGCAATTATCCAGTAATGAAAGTTCTTAAGAATTTCACGTATACGACAGCGAGACGTTACGTTATATTTCAGCTTTTGACAAAAGTATTGGAAAAACATCGCAGAGTTAGCACTGCTAGAATCGAAATGTTTTAATGACATTGGGAATACGAATGTGCAATCAACTCTTTCGCAAGATCAGAACTAACAATAAGACTTAGAGGATAGAATTTAAACTTTTACGCCGATTAACAACAATATAATACATATTCGGAAGAGTTAAAAAACTACAGCTCTTGTGCAACTCCAGATGAAATTGTGTTGCAGTAAGCGGCGCTGATTCCTTGCAATTGAATTTTGTACTTCGCAAAAAAGCCGCGACCGGCAAAAAGTGCCGTTTTAGGGTATCCTTGGTTTAAATATTTCCTCGCCGTAAATTTAGTTTTCGTCTGTTCCAGCGAAATATTGTTTGTACTAAGTTGTTATATATTAAGCTTGCAATAAATTTACAAAGTCCAGGGGCACATAATTAAGAACCCGGAAAGCCCTTGTGAATAAAGTATATTTGAGCGTCTCAATATCCCATCAGCAGTCAGTCAGTCAGATTTTATGCTGTTTAATATCATACGTGCATACATAAAGGCTTTCACTTTCAGGATAAGAATGTATAAATTCCAATTTCTCAGCGAAACACCTTTTCTTTCGCTCAATTCGCACTTGGGGGAAAGCGCTGAAGGTCGTGTTAGTTACTTTTATTGTCGCGTGGCTTGATTTCATTGCCGGAGACTTGCTATCGTCTGGGAAACACATCGGTCATAAGAGGAAACTGTCTTTTATGAGTCATGCTTGATTCTGGAATGCTCTTCATTCTTATTCAATCCACCATTGTTCGTGAGTCGAAAAGACAAAGTTTGAAACCAATTTATGGCATTTCCACTGAAGTATTGATTTACGACCGGTTTCGGTCTTCTTAACATAAGAAAGCCTCTGTACTGGCCGAGGCTTTATAGAAATAAAATGGTGGAAATAACAAGCTATATTCAAACTTTTCCCCTTTGCGCACAATGAATACATTCCATATACTTCTACTCTCTCTATCCAAAGCACCCTTTTCATAATCATTCCTTCTTTCGATCATCTACATAAATAGCCGCCAAGGTGTGTGGCAGTGGGCGCCAACACTTAGTGTTCGAGTTACCTCTGTATCTTATTGTTATAGCGTATCGTTCGCGGAAAGAATGAGTCGTTTTCCTCGCATTTATTTATCTTATTTTACGCTCATATTTATGAATAATCATTACTTAAACCAGCTCTCTTGATTTTTACACACCTGTTCAGGAAAAACTTCATCATATTCCGTTCATTACCTCAAAGTTTCACGATTAGCAAGAATGTGCGTGCAACCACTATGGCATAACACGAGTGTTTGCACTCACATTCTTGTACAATCACACAATTTTCACTTCTTTCGATCATTAATCATATTTAATATCTGACCTCATGCCTTTCTTTCTATTTTTCTCTAACTTATGATTACTTAAATATCCCAAATAACCCGCTTAAGCGATGCCACAATTCTTCCGAACGTAGAATCCTTTGTTTAGGCAACATTTTATGCTGTTTGCACATGGCCGAAGTCGCCAATTCCTTTAAGTCTTCCGAATACAATTTATAAGTCACAGCTCAAATCTCTTTTCTTTTGAGGATTCCCAGTCTTCATTATAGATCGATTTTCTATCAATTATAATTACATAATGGCATATTTTAATAGTAATAACGGAAAGAAGAAAACTTTGTAATAACGGAAAGAAGAGACTTCATTGCGACCTGTGCCTCGCTCAGCAAGCAATCATTATCCTCCATCATAATTGTCTTTGTGAGGAAGTGCGCTAGAAACTGGAGGAGGCGACTTTTCTACTCTAGAAAAAATCGCGAGAATCTCTGCGGATGGGAGGTCGTTGGACGGAGATGTAAGAATAATCGGAGAATAATCAGGACGATGGATTGCAGATCTATGACTGCCGCACTCGCGTATTAAACACTCATATGCAATGTGTTTCACCCGAGGGCCCATTTCAACCCAAGGGCTATTGCGACCTGGAGAGGAAGTGAGGCGTACTAGGAAGATGAGGAGTGAGGCAATTAGCCTTTTAGTTAGGAGTCATCCCTTGATTCCCTCTCTGAACCAGAATTATATGAGTGCCGCGTCAACGTAAAGACCCTCATAATTCATTTAATAAGCAGTGGTCAACTGGAATTTGTCATACTTCATGAGCTATCAAATTATCGTGGTCATCAGCAAAGAAGACGCGACAGTTAGATGACACTGATTTTCGTCTTCCATGCACTAAAACACTAATAGAAAATCTTCCATGACATTATCTTTAAATGTATTTATTTATTTTAAAGTTTCTAGATTTTTATTCCGAACGTTTCCGAATATTTTATTGTCCGATTCTTAAGTTTTTCCCTAATTTCCGCGTCGAATTAATCGCCGTGATTTTAAACGAAAAGAAGGATTGACGTGAGACGTGAAGACGTGATTCCGGTTCACCAATTTGCAATATACCTCGCGCATTAGGGCCGGCTCCAGGTACAAAGCAAATTAGGTCTAAACAATAAGGCTGAGCAGTCAAGAGATGGGTCAAATTGTAAGCGCGTAAATCGTGAGAATTCGTGCTGATTCACTGAAACAATTTACCGATTGTATTCGGCCTTACGTAGGACCAAAAGAATTTTCAAAGATGCACTTTTTACCTGACCTAGCATCTGTGTGCATCTCATGGGCCGAATGTAGGAATTACAAACAATAATTCATGTTTTACAGTTAATATTTAAAGATTAAGTAAAGCCCTTTTGTGATTAAAATATATTATCTCAAAGTGTTACATTCTTAATTGAAGACGCTTCGATTTGGAATTATTCGGAGTGTATTAAAAGATTGGAAGCGAAACTGATGAAAATGTGGAACTAGCGATGCCCTGTGAAGATGTTTGTGGAAAGTGTCGCTTTGGACTACTATTGAGATCGCTTACGATTACGCTTTTGTGGGCTTTGTAGAGTATTAGAAGTAACTTTAAAAGTGCTTCGACAGCTAAGGTCATTTCGCACGTGAGCCCCCACCGGGAATCGGACCGCTTTCGCACAAATCGAACTCGTTATCCACATAGCTACCCGGAGGCTTAGTAGATGAATATTTTATGAGTACATTTCATGATGTATGGCAATCCTATTCTCCTATTCTATCTTTATGAATATATATAGACATAAATATAACATATAATACATCTATACATGCATGTACCTACATGCACACATGTACAAAGACTTCCGTGATGGCATGAAAGGGTGGTTCACCATAGCAACGCGACGCTCCTCGTCAACAGGGTCAACACGCTGTTCGCAACCCAAATAGTTCTTTCGCTCAATTTACATAAGTTTTAATGGGAATAATTCGCCCTGAATGCACAAAGGAAGGAATAAAGATTTCATAATTTCTTACGAACTACAAGCGTGGCTATATAAACGAAAAAGAGACGCGTGCTTTAAGTAAAGGATCTCCACACAAAAGATAGGAATGCGAATCAGATGAGCTTTAGAGATTTTAGGAGAGGTTTTACTCACTATGTAAATAATGGTCAATTGTACGTCCAGAAATCGTCGAAAGCCCAGCTTCTTCAGTTTGTCCCTTAGAAAAGCACTTGTATGTAACTCTTTCTCGATTTTCCACTTTTCTAACTTAATATCCGAGTGCTTCGATTATGACAGGGCAGATGAAAACGGCTAACGGAATCTGAGGCTGTCCGCAGGCGCGTCCTCCTCTAAGGCGTGCGCTGGAGTCAACTCTCCCTATGTACTCCACTCCTCCTTCCCCGCCCTCCCACCAAACACTCCCCACCACCATCAGTAGGCCAAAATGTCTTCTTCTTTTTTGGACCTAAATTCGTTTCATATCTGAACGCCCTTAAACGTGACGTTCCCTGAAGATTCCTTTTTTTCTACTCCACCCTCTGAGTGACTAAACGTGACTCCTGGGAAGAGTGCAATGGAGTCTTGGGCTGGACCAAAACGGGTTCAATGGACGAATCCTCAAACTCATTAACCCAAGGCTCGAAAAATCTAATTCGCGTGGGTAATATTTTATTTTCGCGATTCGCGTAAAAATTTGAAATTGCCGAAACCGACCGTGTGTTGAATTTTCCTGCGTATTTGTAAAAGCGAACTTTATTTTACTGGAAAATAAGGAACAGTCCGCAATATATCGTCGTATAATATATGTCGTATAAGTTTTAACGTTGTTTCTATAGCTAACGTCATTTGCGCCAGATTATTTCAACAGATAGAGCTGTTTGATGCTGTATCAGGATTCGTGCGAATTCACCAAAAATGTAGAGATTCTAAACGGTGACTGCTGTGCTATTTACAGTTTGCTGACAAACGCACTTATCAGAAAGTCTTGTTCCCATTGATAATGTAAAAGTGAAGATGCCTTCGTTTTTTCATAGGATAAAACTGACCTATCGCAACACATTCATAAAATGCTCTTATGTGCCGATCATTGCTCCCCCTGCCACACACGGCTTGCAGGGTATTTATGTACATGTAGATCATTAATATACTTCTTAGTTTCGCAAAAGAAGGGCTTTCTTGAGTTTGAATTGGTTGTTCTTTATGATTACCAATGTTCTCTTGAAGTTGTTGTTTTAAAGCTCCTGTTTTCAACGTTGGAGAAATATAAATTACGTACAAATGTACTTTACGAACATTTATAATCTTTAACGATATAGGACATGTCTGTTTCACCAAGCTTTAAACAACTAACTTATACTTATTTCGTGTTTAATGTTCTAAATTATTTATTAAAGTTTGTTTCGTATATATTTTTCCTTTTACTATTTTTCAGAATTCTCGTTTTCGTTCCCTTATTATTGGCTCCATCTTGGCGACGCTAATACTAAATGGAAATTGTGTTAGTAACAATAAGGCATACATTTGTCTTTCAACGAAACATAATGTAAAGCCGGGTGGTAGTTATGGTATAATTGCAATTAAAAACCCTTTATCTCTCAATCAAATATCGCCCCGAAGTGATTGAAATGGAGGCTGATGTTGCGCAATTCCTAATAATTCAATTGAAAGACTGCAGCTTTCTTATAACATCTCGAGAGTCATTGCCGACTGTAACACATTTAGAATTTATATCCCAAAACTCGGATGCTATTTCCATGAAAAATATCTGTAAATAATAACTTATTTCGGGGCGAGATTGATAATAGTTAGTCCTTTCTTACTCTATGTCATAGAAAGATTTAAAGAAAGAGCTTCTTGGATTAGAACAAGGGAAAAGCGATAAAAGATGGCAATATTATGAGGGTTATAATAATATCTATGTCTACCCTTTGGTAAATTATAAGACCACTCACGAGAAGGGGGGCGTGATGAACCTGCGAATTGGCGGTACCGACTAAAATGTAAAAGAAGAGATGAACATACGAGAGAGGACAGTGTCGGCATCACTGTTGAAACCGAAATAGACATTATAAATGAACACTCACATGAACAATACAGATAAGGGCTGATGATGAATTTGAGGTACAAGAAATAAGTAGTAGAATATGGTCAAACATTGAAATAAACGAGAAAATCAAGGAAGAAAATACCGAAGAACAAAGAAATATTGAAATAGAACAAAAGCAATGGAAAAAATTATATTTTATAGACATTTTTGCAATTTTACCCGCTGTTAACCCAATTTAAGAACCAAAAATTAAATCTCTCTTAGCTCCATTCCACAGACTCCGTATTTTCTACAGTTGAGATTCAACAGCGCTTCTGCGAAACCAAGCGCTCGTTTATTAAACAATCTGCTGTAAAATATACAACATAGCACACAAAGTTTCCATTTTAACTCTGTTTATTTAAGGAAAAAATGTTTAGGGTGATGTTTCATGTAACTGCCGCACCAAGGGTTATTTCCCCAATTCTTAAATCCAAACTTTCCAAGAAAACCGCGTGTAATCCCTCCATTTGCCGGGAGGCTGCTCTAACCAATTGTGCTATCTCGAACGAACTTGCGATTCCAAGAGGGCGGCATCGTCAATGGAGAGACCTCCTCATGAAATATAAGCTCCTTAAAGAATCAAAACACAAGTTGTATATGTGTGTGCTAAATATTTTCTAAGTTAGCAAACATGAAAAATATCTCTTGTGCGACTTCTAGATAGGCAAAGGTTTGTGCTCCACTGCCTCAGCGCTTCCAAAGCAATGGCCTCAAGAGGAATCATAGGGTGATCTCAAGATCGTGAGTCGGTGAAACACTCCGGCTACAGTAAAACATCTGGTGCGAAAGAAGAATATCGATGGGTTAGTCCCGGTAGTACTTTCGCGCAGCTAAGTTCTCGTAGAATTACACCTAGCTTCCTAACTTTTGGGAAGAACCCGTACGCTGAGTACTCAAAGCAACACAAAGAAATGTTATTTATCCTTAGCTCCCTTCTCAGTTGGGCTCTGTACCCTTCCCCATGCAACTGCAGAGGAGAAAACAAGTCCTTGGACTAAATCGCAACTGCTTCCGAGAATTGGCAAACTCAATATTATTTTCTTCTGTTTCAAATTTTCAAACATTAATTTGTTGTATTCATTGTTGATACTAACCTAATAATGAAAATTTTGTGTTTTGCAAGATTTTCGTTTGCATGGTAATACTGACAATGAAGTCACCTAAATATTCTTTATCAGTATGCGATTAAATTAGTTTTCCGCGCTGGAAGACATTTAATTTTGCCGAGAAAGGGGTCGCAGTTTTCGTAGTCTGGTAGCTGAGGGAGTTTTTCATTGCCAGAAATATGGCGTTTGCCACAAAAAATTCATAACACAATTGAATAATTATCATTACTTATCAGTTTCGTTGATTTGGTTGACTTATCAGTTTGGTGATTTTATTTGGCACTTAAAGACATTATGTCAACTTTGTAAATTAATATTATAATGGAACACAAGCGTACCTCCCCTCTCATAGTTTATTTACGCCATCACGTGATCGTAAAGAATATGCAATCCCCAGTTATGGATTTAGTAATTCTGCCACTGACATATAAAAACAATGCCAACTTCACAAGCATTTTCTCGTCTCGGCTCGTCTTTTGAATTTTGAAGACTTTTTCAAATATTTTAGAAAAGGTTTTAAGGAGGATTCAGACTTCGAAAGTTCAGAAAGAAAGTATGTTTGATTGATAAGGGATAAATTTGATATAAATTTGCCCATAATTAAACGTACGAAGGACTATTTTGTCAATCGTCATTATGAAGTCAACATAAATAAACATTTTGTATGTTTCACCTTTTAGACGTGAAATATCTAAGAAAAAATACTATAATCTCGTACCCATTAATTCTCCTTTTAAATTCCGAGCGTATTCTTGCAGAATAACAAATTTAGTTCGGTATCGAAAATCGGGTTTGGCAAACGCCCCCGTCAAGCAGGATGGAATTGTGATAACTGGATACGCAACCAAGTCGTACCATAATTTTGTTCTAGATTCTAATCAGGATAGAGTTTAAGCTCAGAATATTAGTGGAATTCCGAAAAATTACGAACTCGATTTTATCGAACACTATGTAGCTCGTGAGATTAACATAAGCTCATAGTTTTAATATATCTTTTGCGTTCAAATTTCGTTCGTCTACCAATAATCTTCCCTTCGTTTCACCATGATATTTCATTGTCGTGTTGATCGTAACCAATCAACATATAAATGTCCTTCGGTAAATCGGGTTGATTAAGAAACACTCCCACATGGCCGTGTGTTAGTCCCTGCGATTTGTATATCGCACTTACAGTAATCAACGTCCCCCCCAATCATGACGAAAAATTAAATACTCGATTTCTATGAATTGCTATTCTTGGGATTTACAGAATCTAACAGTTTTCAAAGTTCGTTGCCGTTGATATTTTGTTCTTCTCCAAAATATTCTACATTTTTTCGTCATAATATTTTATCACAATAATATGTTTCAATATTGATCGCGACAAACCAACGAATAAATGTTTTTAAGTAAATCGGGTTGATTAAGAAATACTCCCTATTTTAGCCCTACGACTTGCAGATTGTACTTTCCATATGCTGGACTCTCAGAAAAATGCCTACTATTCATATAATGTCCTTAGTTTTGACCGTTAACTCTATATGGACTTATGAACCCCGTTTACTTATATGTAAATCCATAAACAGCTCGAATTCAACAATCGCCAAGGGAATGTTTAATGTTGCAATAATTTACGAACTTTCTGCAAGTCATGTAAACGAACTTTTAGTCCTTTTCTTATGGAAACGTATTATGGACTCTTGGGTTCGAACCCGAGCCTTCTGAGAGATGTGAATTGTTTTCGTGATCCCTTCAATCTCGTAGAAACATAATGTAGTTTGTTTCACATTTCAAGCCGTTTGTGAGATAAATAGGGGGACGGACGGACATACGAACTTGTTATATATTCTGACTACTAAACGCCTCCGTCAAGCATGACGGAACTTAATTTAGTTTAAAAATAAATCTACTATTGTATATATCTTGTCCTCGGAAACAGTCCTTCGTAAGATCGTAATAACTCAATATATTACTTACCATAAGATTTCTTATTAGATTAAGCTGAAATTGTTTCAGCATCGTAGAAACACAATGCAGTTTGTTTCAGATCTCTAAGTCAAGCCAAAAATTCTCAATATTTCGGATCTATATTAATATTTCACGACTAAAATAAAAATCTATGATCATTTTCCTTTCTTTAGACACTTGTCGCAATTTCGTAGGACTATTGCTTCTAATTTAATTTTGTAAAAGAAACAACTTCTGAAAGTCATGAAAACGTACTTTACATACATTTCTTATGGAAACCGGGATTTTACAGAGATGAGAATAGTTTTCCTGGAGGTTTCAGCATCATAGAAACACAGTGTTTCAGATCTCCAAATCAAGCCGTTTCTGAGATAGATAAGTGGACGGACAGACATTTGCTTTTTATATATATGATAATTATATGAAAATAGCTAGAAATATTTATTTGCTAAAATTGTTATCTTAGAATCCTCATAGCGTTCCGGATAGGATTGAAATTAGCGATGAAAAAACAATTAGAGCCTGGAAATGGTTGAGCGTCGTCGTATACCGCTCAGGCGACAAAGTCATCGCTGCGTGCGAATCACTCCACCGGTGGAATGACGGCTGTTGCTGACCTCGAAAGAGCTCCGCACAGCGATGCAGTGAACTCTCCATTGTGCTGCCCTTTGGGTTCGTGTTGACGAGGTTTTAAATCCCGACATGCGATAGGCAGGGGATACCTTATACAACCAATACCGGTATAGGCGATGAAAAATGTGTCAATCGTATTCATTAACTTCGATTACTGTCTTCAGATATTAAAAATCTTCCGATATTAAGAATTGTTACGGAGTACGAAATAAGCAGAGCACTTACGAAGACGGCGTTACGTATATGAAGGAACTTAGACCGATCGGTCCCGATTTGGATGTCTTATTGTCGCTGAGAACATTTGACGATGAAGCACATTCTTACTCAGAGAAAAGTTTGGGTCTTTGGAACCCTTATGTGGACGAATTATCGCGCAGTCGATTCAATTCCTTCATTTATGGCCTCTTCTACTCGCCTTTGTTAATATTTTCCCTATTCTTGCGTGGGAAGTTACATCCGAACTCGAAAATCTGCGCGAAAAATGAATGATTGATAGTCGTTTCTCAGAATGTCTTAAATGAACACAGTGCATATCTGTGGTACCCTCGTGTTTCGCAGAAGAAGAGTGACTGCTGTTTATCACTTCCGGTTGGGGATTTCCGTTTCGATAAAATAGTGACATCACCGCTCTTTCAGACGGAAGGCGATGCCAAGACACAGCATTTCACGAATATAATTGACACAGCAATGCACTCCTCATCTTCAACTATGCACCTGATTCCGTCTTTGGGTGGGCTCCTTTTCGTGTGAAAGTAAAATAACAAAAGTTAGATGCAGGACTTATAGAAATATTTTACCCCATTTTTTTATATCTATAATTTCCATAGCTGCTCTTCCGAATAGACAATGTATTTCAACAATTTCCCTGAGATTGCAGCCCTATACGGACTTATTAAGTTCCATTTGATCAGTTGGACATAAGTAAAATACTTTCTGAATCTTCAGGGCTCCAACTTTTTGCCTTGGTAAGGGACCCAAGAGATTGGACGATTTTGTTCCTGTAAAACAACTGCTTTGACCATATGGTTTTGCTGTTAGGGCAGTTAGGAGAATGAAAAGAAAATCTCGCCTCAGCTCAGTGTCTCCACTCAGAGTTTTAGCAGATTATACGATTGTTGGGTATTCATTTCTACACTATTTATGTTTTGAGGGCATCCGCTTCTTCTCTCACTCGTAATAAGAAAGGCCCAGAGATACTTTGATGTAATAAAAATTAGGCGCACTATGATTCGTTGCAAGGGTTCTTCCGATTCTTCTTTCTAAGTGAAGCCAGGCTGAGAGAAAATTTTGGATGTTTCAGTCGTAGTCTCTCGAGTTTTTAGTTAAACGGTACGATTCCTTATCCGAAAGGAAGAAAGGACCAAAGTTTTCGTGAAGTAAGACCCCGGAACGTACATTTTACGGCAATCAATACGCAGAGAAAAAAGAAGAAAAACTGGTAAGAAACTGATAGGAAACTGTACACTCTTACTAATAAAAGTGTGGGTTGTTATCCTACGCATTTTAACAGGATTATAGAATTTTTAGCAGTTTTTGGTGCACTTGCAGAAAGACTTATTGGAGAGCATACACAAAATACCAACAAGAGATGAACTGTTTGGTGCCAGGTTCCTAAACACCATGATACCAGCAAAAAATCAGCGAAATCGCCGCCTACATAACTGCAGATGTTTTATTTGAAGGTTACTCTGCTGTAACTAACATAATGGAAGAATTAGATATAGAAATGGGGCAGCAATTCAAGATTAACGCCGACATCTATGACAGCGAGAGGTTGGCTAGTCAGGAGCGCCGAAGCTTGAGCAGTGCGATGGAGGCTCGAATAATTCGTAGAGAGAAAAAATGGAGCTAAATGACTGTTATAAAGATGCAAAAAGTTTGCTATATGCACTAGGTATATTAGATAAGCAGTTAACAATCGTAAGTTTATTCTTTATGGTAGATATTCATAACAAAAACTTTAAACTTGTTTTTCTCGAAACAGTGTTATTGAAATTGGTGTGCACAATAACTCAAAAACTATTTCAGCTATCAAGATTTCCTTTTGGATGCCTTTTGAGCATTACATTCTCTATTAGGTGAGTCTCAGATATTGATGGATTTATTAATTTAAACAATTATTATTGTTAAAAGTGAAGGAATTTTTTTCATCAAAATCAAAATTTTCACTTTAAAGAGCTGGCGTTTTCATAATTTTAAGAAATTGTTTAATATTAGAGGTTCATTGAGTAGATAATTTTATATTCTATAAGAAAAAAATTTGTTTTCAAAATTTGAACGGATATTGTAGACGCTAGAATGCACACCAATTGGTAACACTTTCGCGAACACCCTGTAGATATCCTATGATGTATACGATACATTTTGTTAATCTTCGATGAAAAAATGTTTTTCGTACTCTCAAAGGTACAATATAGGTATGTACTAGCTTAGAAAGCTGTATGTTTTATCGTTTTTCTGAAAGAAATTTCCAAAAAAGTCTTAAATTTTGCCCTTCTAAACCAGGCGCCTCCCTTAAAAAGGATTTCGTGATGTCCATCCGGAGGCCCGCAGAGGGCCATTAAACGATTTGAAAGAGAAAAGAAGGCCCCAAAATAATATGAATTGGTATCAAAAAACATCTGCAGATAGAAACCGAAACTCTCGGTTCGCTTATCCCTAGATATACTTTGATTTCTTATGGATGAGCATTTATAGCGACGAACAGATTGAACAAGTGCAATGCATATACATAAGCAAACTACTTTTCTAATGAAATTCCGAGAAATGAATTTCATAATTTGATGATATTTTTGAAGCAGTTACCGAAAAGAGATGGCTACGATCCGCTTGCGGACAGTCGATATTATATTTTATAATCAAAGTCGACCGCTTTCAAATTGGCCGCACCGCTCCCAGCCCATCTGCCGCCCGGTTGCAAACATAATTTGCCGCCCTCAAAGTTAAGTACCAAAACCATGCATTTCTTGCAGGTAAAAATTACTTTGAAAAACTAGTGCTTTATGACTTCGTTCGCTTACATTGGTCTCAAAACACCAGTAAAATTAAATTGCGCATATTCCGTGTGCAGACAGAGTAAATCGCATACGGAATAGCAAATTATTAACAGTTCACATTTCTTTCGAGTAACATTTTCATCGCAATGTGCATAAATTAAAATGATATAATTTGTATGAAATCTATTTCTTGCAACTAAATATGAAAGTTTCCAATAAAAATTATATTGCAATATAAATCACTTCGATTAAATCCACTGCTCTAATATTCCTTTCTCATCGCGTAAATATGTCCTCTAAATGTTTGCTAATATTTAATTTCACACTATAATCTTCCCTAAATAAGTCGCGTGCATCGCTCAGAAAGCAACAAATAATGTGGTAATGGTCGGTTACGCTTCTGTTGCCATCCTTTATATGCCGCCGCCCGGATGCGATGCATCCAAAGGAATGCGCGGCTCTGGATTCGATGCCTAATTAATTTTTCTTCCTTGAGAATTTTTTTGGAACCTACTTCTAGTAACAAACTTCCCGATACCATATCGCCTTTAAACCTTGAAGAATGTATCTAGAGATGGCACTTGGTTTGACGCTACGTCAGTATAATATTTTCCCGTAAAAAACACAATATTGCGACTTCAAATTTCTTTTGGAACTCCTTCCGGAAGGATAGATGCAGAATGTTTCGGAGAGCGTCGACGTTTCACAGAAAAATTATTACCTCGTAATTGGCGTTATTTGTTAAGCGAAGATCGGGCAAAATTCTTCAGGTGGAAATTCGTCATGAACTCTCCCACAAGTTGGATTAGTTTCCTCTTGCTCGCCTTCTCTGGGTTTGGTTGAAAATAACCTATTACTATCACCTCACATTTATTTCACTTTCCTTTGGAGCACCTTACAGGAAAGTTCCTTTCATTTCTCTCAGTCATGTTCAGAGTTGTGATAATTTGGGCTGAGTGATAATGACCTGCTCACTCATTGGAAAGAGATATTCATTGGATGATTGTGGTGCTTTTAAGTGGACTTATTCCAATCAATAAGAAAAGGGAGGGCATATCATCTCACTCCTCCCTAGTATGCCACATATACTCTCCAAAGCTTTTGCCAAGTAACAACTGACGTATGGAAGATTCAAATAGACTTCTTGGTGAAGATTTTACGGACAGGTTTCCCATTACCTCATTCCTTCTAGGTAATGTAGTTACTTAGCAAAGTAGCTTTTCGATTTCTTACGAAAGAAGAGAAAATGAGTTCCGTATTATTTACGATCTTCACATCTGTGAGTCTCGTAGCAACCGTTTGATGCGCTGAGTAATAGTCCAACAATAGGCAAATCCGCCTCGGAAATATTTTTGAGGTCGAATGGACGGGAAATCGTGAATGTCGTCCTCTAATATGCACTTCGCGTGAATCGAATGCAATCGAACGATTTCGCAAACAAACGCCGTCATTGCAATTCCGGAGATCTCTCTGGAATCGTGACATTTGGAAACGCACATCAACGTGACTTCAGCAATAGAAGTGCCACGGAATATTCGGACCAAGTTTGAAAATCATTAATTAACCTAATTTTCCAACCTTAAGGAAAAGTATTCGTGTCGAATTTGTAGGTTCCCGCTGATGCGGGTTGTGACGTCACCTTTAAACTTGTAGCCCAGTTCCTGATATCTATCACGTACGTAGTGGGTATCAGTGCCGCCCAGCAGCGAATATCCTTAATTTGGGGCTCGCGAAAATATCGCAATTAGTCAACGAAGACAGGAAGGGCCGGCCTCACACAGAGGCTACAGTTGTCTTAATTGTTCTTTTTACTTATAATTCGACGGCATCTCGTGTTGTTTTGTTACCATAGATCTGTCGCAGTTCTGCTAATTGCTTATTATTCCTTTATGAATTCGATCTATACGAACGCCTTACAAGTTATTCGTTGCTTTATCAGTCTCGATCGATATTTTAGGGCTCCTCAATTACTTTTTTCAGTGTGAAAATAAATTTAATTTTCATCGTTGCATTTCCAACAAACTAGCGATTTCAAAGTAATTTATAACTTTGTTTCTTCGTTGTTATTATCATAAAAAACTGATACATTTCCAAATTTCCTTGAGACGCACACAGTGTTTATGGATGTCAAAATTTTGACGCTTCTTTGAATATTGAGCCCTGAGCCCGCAGCTTCTTTTCTCAAGCCGGCCCTGGTAGAAATGCATTCACCAAAAGTATAATGTTGTGCCGTAAAGTGATGAGTATTTGGGATTGGCCTGAATTTGCAGTTCTGCAAAGAGAAGACTAAAACGGCGATTGGGAATTAAACTCAGTCGAAAACTCTTATGTTGGAATGCACGGACGAAGGGTGAAGTAGCTCAGTAGAGAAATTGCTTCAACAAGAAAGATCAGTTGTTAAAATATCACTATAATACTAATTTTTAAAAGTGATGCTTCCATAGCTAAGGACATTTCAAATGTGAGCCTACACCGGGATTCGAACCTGAATTTAACACAGGAATGCGACCAAAAATAAACAAATGGTATTTTCCCTCAAAAAATGTTTTTGCATGCAGAATACGGGTAAACTAAAAAATCCCTCACAGCAGGTTTTCTTGACAAATCGAAGCACCGATTAGACTGCCATTACACGTACAGTCACTTGCATAAGTCTGAGGGAAGTTCATTCACTGCTTTAGTGGTCAAACAGTGCACTTCAAAATTCTGTTGGTATGTATAATCCAAGATATGGCGCTCTTAGTATCATGAATGGTTTGTTTTTAGTAAGAATCACTTCTCACTAGATAGCTATTAATGAATCACTTATATTCGTCTCATGGTTTCATTTTTATTGTCGATTTAAGCAAAAAACTTTTGTCTATTTAGAAAAATGGAAAAAAGTGAGTTTCGAGCGGAGATTAAAAACTTACGTATATTTAAAAGGCTTAACACCAAAAGAGATCAAAGCTGAGTTGGATGAAGTTCATGGCACATCTGCTCCTGTGTTTGCAGTTGTTTACAATTGGTTAAATGAGTTGAAATGTGGCTGTACATCCACAAAAGATGAACATCGTTCAGGACGTCCAGTGGAAATGACTACCCCCGAAATGATTGACAAATTCCACGATATGGTTTTGATGATTGATGAATCAAATTGCGCAAAATAATTGAGGCCACAGGTATATCGCAGGGTACAATGTTTTCAATTATACACGAAAAATTGAGTGTGAAAAAAATCTCGGCAAGATTGGGACCATTTTTATGACCATATTTAGTTTGTAATTTTTTCTTTTGTTTGTGTATTTTCCAGATTATATTGTATTTTGCTACCGAATATGTTCTATGTTTAAAGTGTTGGCAATCCCTATAAAAGGTTCTTCAGGGATGCCTAATTTCACTTATATTTATGTTTATTTTGTTTTGATTTGTAATCTTGTGTGTGAAATAAATTTATTATTCATTATTCATTTTGGCACTTTTCTGTCGCAATCCTGACGAGTTTCTACGTCGACAGATAACTGTGCACCAAATACGGATATACTACTACTCACCAGAGACAAAGGAACAGTCGAAACAGAGGGTTTTTGAATGCAAACAGGCTCCGAATAAGCCGAAGACTGACATCAGCCGGCAAAGTGATGGCCACATTTTTTCGGGATGCACACAGAATTATCAGCATCGATAACTTGGAAAAATATGAAACGATAACTGGAGAGTATTATGTCATTGCACTGGTTGAGCAAGGAAGTCAAGAAAAAATGTCCTCGTTTGAAAAAGAAAGAGATCCTCTTCCATCAAGACAATGCACGGGTGCACACCTGCACAGTGTCAATTACCAGAATTATGGAATTAAAGTTCAAATGATTACAACATCCACCGGAGGTATTCCAGAGTCAATGGAGTCTGGCAATAAATGATGAGTTTCTATCATATTTTCATCATTCTTGAAATTCAATTCTCTTCAAATCTAGACTAAATACTAGACTATCTAGACTAAATCTAGACTATACTAAATTCAGAGCGATATGCTAGGGAGAACAAGATATAAACGGCAGAATTCCTTTTCTCTTCTGAAAATATTCTTAAATTTTCCCCTTGTTTAATTTAATCCCAAATATATAATTCCCTAAAAATTATTTAATAATAAGGAAGTAAATCGTTCAGAATTTGTTAATTAACCAAATTATTCTCCATTCTGAAAATTCCATTCTCCTGCTGAAAAACTACATTCACTGTTAGTGTTAAAATATGTCGTGGAATCTTCTTCTTCTATTTTACTTTAAAAATTTAAAATGCTTGATAAGTTATTCTGTTTAATTCCCCATTTTAAAATACGATTTCTCAGTATAGTGGCATTGAATACAAAGTGGCAGAAATGAAGTTTATAAATGCCCTACCCATATTCTTCCTATTCTCTTAGCGAAACTTGGGAGCTGGTAGCTTAGGCCTCAGGATAAGGAAGTCTCTAGTAATCGAGAATATATCAAAGTAGGAATAACAAATGTTATGAAATAATGCAATAAATGTATAGTACAAACTAGTCTGTGATAATTACGTAACAGGAGAGATGGCAGTGGATGCAGGAGTGCAGATGGCATATACATGAGTCAGTAAATGTGACAATACCCAAAAGAAATAAGGGAAACAAATGACAGCAATTTCGGAGAATGAACTTCTCATGATATACGTCAAAGACTCTTTAAGAATACTCAATCAGAGAATAGGGTGGAAAGAGGAAGCATGTGTAAGAGAAGACCAATTTTCGGATTCAGTATATGGAATAAGAAATTACTTTGCCTTAGGAAAGAGGATAATACTGAAAGGTAAACCAACTTCCGTTACCTCCTTAGTTCTAGAGAAGCCTTTAGACGATGCGGGTAAAAGTCGCTTGCATTCTGCTTAAGCAATCAGCTTATTAGTGCTGAATTTCCTCTAATCCCCAAAATTGTATCTCAATCGGAGTTCAAGTATATTTGGGCCACAACAGAATTATCATATCTCAGATGTTATTCTAAATATTTGGACCCCCTACTTTTGGGCCTTAGCGATGGACCCTTGATAATATTCGAAGAGGGTCTCTAGAGGACCTCAGAAAGGAATCATAACGATTCAATGACACTTTCTGATGATTAATCTTTATAAATAATACCCTAAATATTGCACGGCGTTCTTGATTCGACTTTATCGCTTTATCGAGATTTCTCTCTTCTCGGCATTGACAGAATTTAATCTTGAAATTAAAGTTTTCTCCATGATAGACGACATTTAATCATTAGTATCACGTCCCAGACAAGTTATCAAACGTGTTTGGAATTACTGCGACGATATTTCACGTTCAGGAAAAAATTCTCAATGAATGACTTCAAAATGCTTTCCATTTTCTGAGCACTGCATTACTTTCCGATATTTAGGAAGTCCACCCAATATGAACACGACAAGATGCGCTTTGATGGGGAAGATGAAAATAAAGATAATTTAGTAGTATTATTGAAAGTACTTCGACAGCTTAGGTCATTTCGCTCGTAGTCCTCCACTGCGAATCGAACCCGGGACCGCTTTCTCTGAAGTTGAACGCGTTGCCCGCTTTTTTTACGCGTTGCCCGCTTGGGAGCCCCACAAAAAGAAAGAATCCTATCACGGGAAGAGCCAAAGATTTTTATTGGACAAAAATGACTCGAGAAGCCCTCACTTTAGGTGAAAAACAGCCTCAATAAAAGCCGGGTTCCTCGAGAGAAAGTTTTGTTACCACCCCTTCATATTAAACTGGGATTTAAGAAGCAGTTCATGAAATCGCTATAAAAATAACGTTTCAAATGTCTGCGCTACAAATTACCAAAATTGTTTAATGAAAGTAGGAGTTTTTGTAGGACCGGACTCACATAAACCTTTGTCTGATTCCTTGTTTCATTTAATTCCACATTTATAATTCAATATGCGAAATTAAAAGAAAAGCATGGGATGCTTTTAAAGATATGCTGCATAAAGTTTTGTAAAATTACAAAGCTGCATAAAGGAATAACAAGTGTGAAAAATAGCGACATAACTGGGACCCAGGTCTCCCACTTTCCGGGCAGGTATTCTAACCACTGAACTACCATACCGCGTGTAATAGATACTAGAAAACGCCCCCGTCAAGCATGACGGGACTTAATTTAGTTTAAATATATATCTATTATCGTATATATCTGGTCCTCCTAAGCACAAAAAAATTCTGCCGTAAGATCATAATAACGCAATATATTTCTTATCATTATTTATAATATTTATTCTACTGTTTTCAAGTCATGAAAGCCTACTT
>KZ308723.1:55950-90355 GCA_000376725.2 Ladona fulva
TGATTCTTTGTTGAAATCTTCTAACTTCCAAAGATTCCCATTTTGCGTCCTGGAGCATCTGAGTGACGCTCACTGATTAATTGTAGCAATTCTTCACAAAACGTATCGCCTTTAGCTGCACCGGTTAATGGTAGTTAACCGCTGCACCTTTTCTAATTCTTTAATACAACACTTATCGGCAGGGTCCCATACACTACACGCATACTCAAGATGAGGTCTGACTAACGCAAGATAACATCGCTCGCGAACTTTTTCGTCGCTCCGACCGACTTCTCTCTTTACGAAGCCGAGTTTTTTAAGTGCTTTTCCGTATATATTATGGATGTGAGTACTCCATGTTAAGTTATTCGTGAGAGTTACTCCAAGATATTTCACTGACTCTATTGTTAAAAAGTTATCTATAAGTATACAGATACCAATATATATGTAATTCTGTTTTATGTGTTCATGAGACAGTGATTTGTGACAAATTGGTGCATAGCACTCCCTTTGCTAAAGAAAACTATACGTGATGGGGGAAAATGAAGGTCTCTTTCAGACTCAGTTCTCCCCAAAACATTTAGGTATACCAGTGAAAAAAACCCATTCAGCTGACAACATTTTTTTGACGAAGCGGCCTATAGGCGTGTGGCAGATGGTGTTTTTAAAACACTTGTCTTCGATCCCATTTCTCTCATTTGGTTGTCTGAAAGTCTGAAAAAAAAAATTCATAAACGTCCGTCCGTCTTCAATAAACGTACTTTCTCTGAATTAACTCGGCTATCGTTGGTTGCGGCTGCTTAATATCCTTACTTCCGAAACTCCATCAGACGGCATTTTCGCTGTATTATCGCAGCAATGTTCGTTATATCCGTAATCACGCTGAAACTTATCAGAAAACCGTGAGTAGTTTTAATCATTTGACCGCATATTTCTCGGATAGGCGTGTTCCAGTTTAAGGCATTCGCGGAAATATTCAGCTGAATCGACAATTCCCATGTTTGTTCCACTAATAAGTACTTCTGGCGCCCTTTCGAAGAATTTCACTTCGGAGCATTTATTTACAAAGAGTTTCTTCTTTGATATGGGATTTGTCCATATTATATGACTCATATATAGAAAAATCAAATGTCTGTCCTTCCGTCCGTCTGTCCGTCCCCCTATTTTTCTCAGAAACGGCTTGACTTAGAGATCTGAAACAAACTGCATTGTGTTTCTACGATGCTGAAACCCTCAGGAAATCTATTTTCATCTCTGTAAAGGCCCGGGTTCGAACCCAGGAGCACAAAATAGGTTTCCATAAGAGATACACGTAAATTACGTTTTCGTGACTTGCAGAGGTCGTTTCCTTTCGATGGTGTATTTCTTATCGCGATGTCGGCGCTACATTTAGAAGTTCTATCAAAATGAGAGCACCACTTCTTTGTCGGGCATTCCCTTCTTATATTATGCCACTTCGCACAAGTATTTCAGCGCAATTTATGCCTTAACATATTAACATATTCGTTGCTGTATACTATATCATTCCGGTATTGGTATTTTTCTACTACAGTCACCTCTCGGAGACTTTTCCATCGCCATTAAGCAGTCATACAAAATAACCAAAGCCTTCGCTATCGGAGACTCCACTGTTTGTACATTAATTTATTTCAAATAAGAGATTGATTAGCTTGGATAGGATAGCGAGTTTTTGGTCACAATGGATTGGAGAATCGTCAACCTGTTGTTAAAACTTCCACGAAAGTTAAATGTATTCAGCTTGATCAAAAAAACGAAAATGATGTTTATGAACTGTGCAAAATTCAGACTTTCGATGGATTAATTCGTCGCAACTCAACTGAATAAATCGTAAAATTCGAAAATATGGAAATGACGCGAAATCGAGTTTTGACAACAATTTATTTGTAAATTAATTATAATTTAAAAAAAAACTACACATGAAAAATATATAATGAAAATTTTATTTGAAAAAATAATTTATGTACGAATAATTCACTGAAAATTTAAGAAAGCGCTTTAATTGGAGGGCGCAGAAGAAATCGCGGTTATAAGTTAAAGGTTATAACTATACTACAGTTCAGAAAAATAGGGTATAGTATAGAGCGGAGAGTCTTTAAAACTACTTCTCCTCGCATCAATTTCTCTTATTTTACGCTCATTGTCGGATCGGCCGAAGGAGCAGAAGGGGTCAAATAATACCGATTACGTCTTCCGCAAATGTACTTTTTCTGAATTTATCAAGCAATCGCAGCCTAATCTCCATTCTTTCAAGGATTCCCAACCTGCGTCTGAGAGCATTTGTCTAACACTTGCTTTTCTATCGTAGCACTTTTTAACAAATCGTATCGCCTTGCGCTGCAATTTCTCGAGTTCGCGGGCATTTTTCTTTCTCTGGATCTCATATATTCGCCTCAGACTCCAGATAAAGCTTGATCAAAGTTACATAACGTCGCTCTCTTACCTTTTCATTGCATCTACCTACAATGCGCTTTATAACTTTTTAGTTGTTTTCCGCAGATTTTTCGAATGTTTGTGCTTCAATTTGTTATTTGCGAGGGTGACTACGATGTATTCAACTGAATCGACTACATTTATATTTATTTCACTAATTTGGTATTTTTAATTCTAACACCATTCTTTCCTTTCGATGAAAAACTATGGAGCATTTACTTACATTAAGATCTAGTTGCCACTTTTCGCACCATCTTTGAATGTGAACTAAATCTTTTGATAGTGAAATGCTATCTTAGTCGCTTAATATTTCTCTATATATTACCGAGTCATCCGCAAATGCCCTCACTTTGCTATCAGTTTCGTCGTTAATTAATGTAATTTTGGTTTAATATCTCTTAATTTATAATGAACTTTTGTATAAAAACGGCTGAGTAACCAGTGAGCTTGAAAAATATCCCTAGAGCAGTGATACCAGAAATGTGCACTGTTTTGAATATTAGCTTTCGTCAATATTATTAGTCATAGAAGTCGACAGCCTTTAAATGCCCGATTCAGATTTGCCACACAGTAATTGCACGCTTTCAGTTCGGCTGTAATAATTTGGGTTAAAAATAAGAAAGAAGAATGCACAGTTCTATGTTTATTTGATTGTTTATTGATTGAATGTGAAAACACCAATTTGGAAAATATCATATAGAATAGATTCAGAAAGCAGTAAATATACCGCCTGCCATCAATCGCCGGTTATACACCTACAGCCATACACCACCTTCCATATACCGACTGCCACACACTGTCGTAGTGGTGGCGACATTAGGGATTAAATGAAAGTAACGGGTTCCATAACAAACAACAGCTTTAACTGACTTTTATAGTGAAGCTGGTGACTCGATCTAGGCTTGGACGTGACTTCATCGAAGGGGATAGCAATCGCGTCAGGCCGGTGGCGCGATGCGGTGCTGAGGGATGGTGGTGCGGCACAAGTCCGCCAATGTCCGCTTGCCGAAGTCGACTAAGTGACGCGGTCAGCAAGTGAGGAGGAACTCCTGCCTTGCCCGAAAAAACGCGCTGAAAATGCGCTGACACGGCTTCCGTTATAGTTTTATCATATGTTTAGATATATATGTATACCTTAACGGTGCAACAAACATCTTTGACACAAATAGGTACTCTAGAGGAAATACATAAAAAGTAAACATTGTTTTTCAATTTATTTTTTTGCTATGGATTATTTTAAATACGAATTTACGATAGCATCTTTGGACGTATTAGGTTCCCCAATTTCGATTATATGAAGGTCTCGCCGACCTTCCTATAATATCCTACGGATATGATGAATGTAATAATCTAATTAAAGATGGACCATAATGATTATCTTGTCGAAATTTAATTCTCAGGTAATAATTTATCCTCTACGAATTTACTTTGCTAATTAAGTTTATCCGTCATTTAATTTAAATTTCTTCTTCCTTTTTGTATTGTAATATATTTACCTCATTGTTCATCATGAGTTCATCGTAATGATGCATAATATACCATATTAAATAATCATGCTACTTACATACCATTTGGTGTTCTTCTCATTACTATTTCTTAAAATTTACATGTTAAGTGCCTCGTACCCAGGTTAAGTGTACCTCGTCCAGCAGGCAGGGAGCACTGTACAGTGAGCGCTTCCTTAGGTAGGGTTCACTGTACAGTGCTCCCTGCCGGTTACGTGCTCCGTGCCTCCTACACCGTAACTAACCTCTTTGGCTTCTGGGCAACGAAGTATTGTTTCTATTTATAAAAACAGAAAGGGAATTGTTTTGGTGAGTCCATCCCCGGTGAGTGAATTGTGCATTCTTCTTTCTTATTTTTAACCCAAATTATTACAGCCGAACTGAAAGCGTGCAATTACTGTGTGGCAAATCTGAATCGGGCATTTAAAGGCTGTCGACTTCTATGACTAATAATATTGACGAAAGCTAATATTCAAAACAGTGCACATTTCTGGTATCACTGCTCTAGGGATATTTTTCAAGCTCACTGGTTACTCAGCCGTTTTTATACAAAAGTTCATTATAAATTAAGAGATATTAAACCAAAATTACATTAATTAACGACGAAACTGATAGCAAAGTGAGGGCATTTGCGGATGACTCGGTAATATATAGAGAAATATTAAGCGACTAAGATAGCATTTCACTATCAAAAGATTTAGTTCACATTCAAAGATGGTGCGAAAAGTGGCAACTAGATCTTAATGTAAGTAAATGCTCCATAGTTTTTCATCGAAAGGAAAGAATGTTGTCAGAATTAAAAATACCAAATTAGTGAAATAAATATAAATGTAGTCGATTCAGTTGAATACATCGTAATCACCCTCGCTTCTGGTTAGTTGTGTTGTGTTCCGGTGCTCTTTCCATGACTTCTACTATTCTTTAAATCGCAGAAGTTTCGAGAAGTTGCGTGCAGCATTCCCTGGTGAATGGTTGAAAATTTTTGGAGGAATTATTTCTGATAACTTGTGTTATGTTACATATTTTATTAACATTTTATTTAAAAAGCTAAAAATATACTTGCGAAGGATAGGTATTTTCTCCATTCGCGATGTTATACACATTCACCCATGTTTGATACAGTTTACTTTTTGTCTAATGTAATACTGAAGGAAGATAGTGTAATATGGTTTGCATTGCATTTTCAGAGGTTAGAAACATTCCAATGGGGTCCGATCTTATTTGAACTCTGCCTTTGTTTCCTATGCGAAGTTGAAATTATTTTCCCTCACAATTTTTACGAAACAAAGGTATGAAGAAGATCTGTCAGTTAGAATTATGTCTTTTGCGTGATATTCTTGAAATATGAAAGTCTTACAT
Source organism: Ladona fulva (assembly GCA_000376725.2). Taxonomy (NCBI): domain Eukaryota; kingdom Metazoa; phylum Arthropoda; class Insecta; order Odonata; family Libellulidae; genus Ladona; species Ladona fulva. The sequence goes on from KZ308723.1 coordinate 61,245, forward strand.
AACCTATCCGTCTTCGATATTAAATACATTAGCATTCACCAATCAGGGATTTACAAGGATCTCATAAAAAGATTCGCTAATATCTTGATGGCAGTTTCAAGTGGTTTGTCGGATGTATGTGCAGTTATATCTATGGTACTAAATGCCAATGCCACAACCCTTCATAAAATATTAATACACTAAGTTGAAATCACGAAAGAAGCAATTCTTCCATTTGGGCAACTCTCAGAAGAGGCTATGGAAGCCCGACACAAAGACACCTTGAACTATGAGAGCGTTTCACAAGAAAACACTCTCGATGTCGAGATATCGAGGGGTGGCCACCAAGGAAGACTTGCTGCGAAGATTGCTTCTCACATCAGATCCCCTGATATCCATTTCAGCACCAGTTACAGCAACGAAAAGATCGAGGATTATGAATAAAGAAGTGAAGGAGCTTCTCATAAAGAATTGTGAAGAGGAAATGGTGTATGGGGACGAAAATTCATTGGACTAGGAATATATTCAAGGCAGACAGTAAGATGTGAAAACATTTTTAAATTTAACAGATGGATATTAAGAATGTCTAAGGAATTTTTTATGTAAAATCAGCAGTGTAGCATAATATGAGTAAAGATAGGCCAAGATGAAAATATGTATGCCTACGACTTCAAATAAGGCCCATGTCAAGATTTGCGCAGATCACCCGCCATGAAGTTAAGGTTTTCTAAAACGACTTTCCACCTAAAATGTGTATGGATTGTAATTCCTACATATAAAACTCAAAAAGTAGCGACGAGAAGCGTGTTAATTGGTTTTTCTTCCCAAAACCGTCGTGGAGGGCGGACTTAGCTCGTGCAGCGATGTCCAGAAGTACGTTTTATTATCGGCATCGCAAACGGTATTTACTTCAGATTCCTCTTTAGAAAGCTTCAAAGAATAACGTGGTATAAGTTAGCTTGTGTCTATCGATGTCTATTTCTACTATATTCCTTGCTTTAGGTAAACATTTTCTCTTAAATAAGGGTCCGCCATTTTGTTTCATAAAGTATGTTTCGACCATCTATTTAATTGTAATGCGTAGGAGTTAACATAAATGACTTGCATGTGAAGAATTTATGAAGAATTTATCCAAGATTACAATACACAATTTATTCTTTTTGTGAAGAATTTATTCAAGAGTTGCCATGCGAAGTTTCAAAGTCCCATTCAAAAAAACCTTTATTGTATTTTTCGGCCAGCATATTTCGATTTTAGACCACTGTGTGTGTGTTAGTGTGGTGTAAATTAAAAGTTTTTCCGACATGTCTAGAAGAAAGACAACTTCGTACGAGTGAATCCCAGCATAAGACTTATCCCGCAACTTGCCTTGCGATGAAAGAAGTTGTAGAACAAGACTGAGCGTCTGTGTGCTTCAACTTGTTCCAGCAAAACGGACGGTAAAACCGAGCGTTTTTTACTCTCGATTTTTGATGTAGAGCCGATCATGTCAAGTTCCTGTAATAATTTCTTGACATAAATTATTATTATTTAGCCTCAGTTAATAACCCACGAAACTTACCATATTGTCCGTATTACTTCTCAAACCCTCAACTTCTCAATCAAGCAGCAGATTGTTAAGGATCTGCTGCTTTTGCTTCCAGCGTAGTAGAAAATTGTCGCAACATTTTTTCAGATTCTCCTAAGGAAAATTAGAAAATCGAACAAGAAAAATAGACATGCTATCAGCTGTTATGCAACATTTAGGAGATTACATACTGAAGACTAAAATTCAAACAAAGTTTTTATATTTTGATGAAAGAAAATGGGAATATTTTTTGTTATCGGAAATCATTCAAACCGTAATTGAAGAATATTTGATTTATTTGTTTTTAAATGTAACCACTGTATACATGGATCGTAGTTTTGCGATGTAGGTGCGTCCAAATACTAATTAAAGAACTCTTTAAAAAATCTTGAAAACTTTACATCACTATAAAATCGTCTTTAAACATACAATCGCATTAGCTTGATTGAGAATATTACATTTCTAAAATGTACGTATGTCCTTTCGTTGAACACCCTTTCCGGTACATGCCTCCACTCCATATGAGTATCGTTCGGCTGGAAAAAGAATAATTTTTCCATAATTATTCTCGAAGCGACAACTTCTGTTGTCGGATTTTTGTTTAATGTGGGTTCTCAACCTTGGAGTTGAATGAAAACTAAATTAGTAATCACAAAGGAGAACAAGTTGCACGAAATTTTAGCATGTTTTATCCTGCGTTCAACCATACAATGCAAACATTTTGCTGTATCTGGTTGAAATTTATTTGCTTGAACAGGAAGTCCTTAACGGGTACCCCATGTAAGTTATTCGTGAACGTTACTCCAAGATATTTCACCGATTATACTGTTAATACGATTCTACTGCTAATAAGTTTTTCCCTCGTAGGCTGTGCGAATAATCATTAGCAATAGATTTTTTTCGAAGAAATTACTGAAAATTTGTCTATATTGAGCTCTAACTGAAAATCATAGCACCATTTATAATGCCCCATGTTAGTTATTCGTGAGAGTTACTCCAAAATATTTCACCGGTTCTACTGTTGATAAAGTTTTCTCTCGGAGCCTGTGCGAATAATCATTGGCATTATTTTTCCTTTCGAGGAAGATAATTACCCAACATTTGTCTCTGTTGAGCTCTAATTTCCAATCATCGCATCATTTCATAATTTTATCTAAATCATTCGACAGGATTGATCTATCATCTTAACTTCCTATTTCCCTATAAATTAATTAATTAAGAATTAGATGTAAGAGGAGACTGTTTAGTCTCAATCTCGCCCTGAGTAAAGACGTATTCTATTCTATTCTAATCTATCAATTAACGTGTCGTCCGCAAATATCCTAGCATTAACATCAGTGCTTTTGCTAAGGTCGTTGATGTACACTAAAAATAGTAACGGTCTGATTTAACTGCCTTGCGGCACGCCCGAGGTCACTTAAGCCATCCAGTATTACTCATTATTCTCTATTGGAGAGAACATCCTTGATTTATCCATTGATCACCGAAACTTTTTCGGCTTCGATGATGACCCTTAGACCTTATGGCCTGTCTTGCACTGTTGAATAAGTGACGTGACAGGCTGATTGACATTTTGGTATATTAGGTGACCCATATGAGCAAACAAGTCAGGTTCATTTTTTTCCCCCATTTTNTACTTCTCTTGATTTCGTAGGACCATTGTTTCTAATTTAATTTTGTTAAAGAAACAACCTCTGCAGGTAACGAAAACCTATTTCACGTACCTACATTTCTTATGGAAAATTATACTAACCGATTCTCCCAGTGCATTTATATGGGATATCTCATGAAATCAATGTACGACAATTGCCTTGGTCGTCAAAGGGATGGGTTGTTTATTTCCGAAAAATATAACGAATTTTACGTCTATTTTATCAAAGTTCTCGCAATTTCGAATTTATATGAATGATTCACGATTAAAATAAGATTCTATGATTATTTTCCTTTCTTGTGACACTTGTCTCAATTTCGTAGGACCATTTTTTCTAATTTAATCTTTAAAAGAAACAGCCTCTGCAAGTCATGAAAACGTAATTTACGTTCATTTCTTATGGAAACGTATTTTGTGCTCCTGGGTTCGAACCCGGGTCTTTACAGAGACGAAAATAGGGTTTCAGCATCGTAGAAACACAATGCAGTTTGTTTCAGATCTCTAAGTCAAGCCGTTTCTGAGATAAATGGACAGACGGACGGATGAAAGGAAATCACAAGGATTATTATTCCTTTGGGAACAGCCGCAGGACTTTTAGCAAAGTATTCATACCTTTCCTTAATCCTTACTAAACTGCATCTTACGAGAATATTGCAGAAAGCATGCTAACTGCATTTAAACCTCAAGGCTGCAACATGAGCATTGATGATCACACGTGGACTACTTTTCTGAAAACTTAAGAGCCAACAGTAAGGAGTAGGGATTTCTCAAGGATATTATGGAGAGACATCACAAGATGGGATACAAGTCTGATGGCTGACTTCTGTTAGATGTGTAAGTGGGAAACAGGAAATTCCGGAATTCGAAAGAGAACCAGGAGAAGTGTGGAAGAGAAGAGAAAAAGGTTTCACAGATGAACAGAGTGACAACTGAATATCTCTTAATCACGGGTATATATATGCATACACCCATGATTAAGATATACATGTCTATGTCTATGTGAGTACCCTGCAAGCCGCCTTTAGGCGTGTGGCAGGGGGTGCATGCACCGTGACTCTATCTCCTTAATCGATTATGGGCTCCCGATAGCCAAGTGGGCAACGCGTTCGACTTCGGTGAAAGCGGTCCCGGGTTCGACTCCCGGTGGGGGCCTACGTGCGAAATGACCTAAGCTGTCGAAGCACTTTTAACAATACTACTTCGACTTAATCGATTATTGTCGCGTATCGTTCGCGGAAAAAATGAGTTCTTGAATGAAAATATTGGTTCTGGTATCTACTTCTCTGATCTTTCTTGCATTATCGGAACGGCCTATGTAGCACGGTGAACGCATTATATCCGCTACATCATCTCTAAACGTGCTTTTTCTGAATTTATCCAGTAAATTGATTCTTTGTTGAAATCTTCTAACTTCCAAAGATTCCCATTTTGCGTCCTGGAGCATCTGAGTGACGCTCACTGATTAATTGTAGCAATTCTTCACAAAACGTATCGCCTTTAGCTGCACCGGTTAATGGTAGTTAACCGCTGCACCTTTTCTAATTCTTTAATACAACACTTATCGGCAGGGTCCCATACACTACACGCATACTCAAGATGAGGTCTGACTAACGCAAGATAACATCGCTCGCGAACTTTTTCGTCGCTCCGACCGACTTCTCTCTTTACGAAGCCGAGTTTTTTAAGTGCTTTTCCGTATATATTATGGATGTGAGTACTCCATGTTAAGTTATTCGTGAGAGTTACTCCAAGATATTTCACTGACTCTATTGTTAAAAAGTTATCTATAAGTATACAGATACCAATATATATGTAATTCTGTTTTATGTGTTCATGAGACAGTGATTTGTGACAAATTGGTGCATAGCACTCCCTTTGCTAAAGAAAACTATACGTGATGGGGGAAAATGAAGGTCTCTTTCAGACTCAGTTCTCCCCAAAACATTTAGGTATACCAGTGAAAAAAACCCATTCAGCTGACAACATTTTTTTGACGAAGCGGCCTATAGGCGTGTGGCAGATGGTGTTTTTAAAACACTTGTCTTCGATCCCATTTCTCTCATTTGGTTGTCTGAAAGTCTGAAAAAAAAAATTCATAAACGTCCGTCCGTCTTCAATAAACGTACTTTCTCTGAATTAACTCGGCTATCGTTGGTTGCGGCTGCTTAATATCCTTACTTCCGAAACTCCATCAGACGGCATTTTCGCTGTATTATCGCAGCAATGTTCGTTATATCCGTAATCACGCTGAAACTTATCAGAAAACCGTGAGTAGTTTTAATCATTTGACCGCATATTTCTCGGATAGGCGTGTTCCAGTTTAAGGCATTCGCGGAAATATTCAGCTGAATCGACAATTCCCATGTTTGTTCCACTAATAAGTACTTCTGGCGCCCTTTCGAAGAATTTCACTTCGGAGCATTTATTTACAAAGAGTTTCTTCTTTGATATGGGATTTGTCCATATTATATGACTCATATATAGAAAAATCAAATGTCTGTCCTTCCGTCCGTCTGTCCGTCCCCCTATTTTTCTCAGAAACGGCTTGACTTAGAGATCTGAAACAAACTGCATTGTGTTTCTACGATGCTGAAACCCTCAGGAAATCTATTTTCATCTCTGTAAAGGCCCGGGTTCGAACCCAGGAGCACANACCGAAACTTTCAAATTATATAATGATTTATAAGTAGGAACCTTGTCAAATGCTTCCCAAAAACCCGAAGGGGAAAGGGAAAAACCCGAATGCTTCAAAAACAGAATCGAACTCTACCTGAGGTGAGTGACCTATGTTTACTACACCTTATCTTATTAGCTGAAAAATATGGTAATTTTGATGGAAGATTTTTCGGGAGCAAGCAGTCACTTAGAAAAGGGTTTCTGATAAGCCCACTAAATTAGGTCCATTTTCCATTGCGTGACACCGAAAAGATAACTGCTCCGTGGGGTCGCAGTAAATGCCGCAGGGAAAATTTGACCAACAAATTATGATTAGCGATACATTTCTCTTGATATAAATCTTCTCACATATTCCTCACGCTTCAACCATTTTGGGAATGATTTTCTAAAAGTTAATATAATGATACTATTTTTTACGGTTTAAATGGCGTGTAATACAATTATTCAATATCACAATTCGTTCAAACATTACGCATACGAGGTGTGGGGGACTCCTAGATAGCCAAGTGGGCAACGCGTTTGACTTTGGTTAAAGAGGTCTCGGGTTCGATTCCCGGAGGAGGCTCACGTGCGAAATGACCTTAGCTGTCGAGCACTTTGAACAATACTACTACTACTACGAGGTGTGGTAAAAAAGCGGAATTTTTAAATTTCCCGGGCAATTGTCAACATTTTTTTGCTGTGTATTGCTACACATGTCCCTACCTTACATTGTTAAGGTCATCCATTTTAAAAGCTTAGTCTATTGTTGGAAGTCAAAAAGGTTACACGCGTTTAGATCCTTCAGCGATTCTGTCTTGATGTCCTCAATGTTGCCAAAACGTCGTCCTTTCAAGATTTTCTTCAGTTTTGGGAATAGGAAGAAATCACAGGGGGCCATGTCCGGTGAATACGGTGGTTGAGGCATCATAATGGTGTTGGTTTCCGCCAAAATTCACGAACGAGCAGTGAGGTGTGAGCTGGTGCGTTATCGTGGTGCAATTGCCACGAATTATTTCGCCACAGGTCCGATCGTTTTCTTCGGATTGCTTCACGCAAACGGCGTAGAACTTCCAGGTAATATTCTTTATTTACCGTACGGCCTGGTGGCAAGAACTCATGATGTACTTTGCCATTGAAATCGAAGAAAACTGTGAGCAGAACCTTCACAAACTTGACGTGCTTTTTTCGGTCTTGGTTCTTCAGGAAGCTTCCATTGGGACGCTAGCACTAAGTTTCGACGTCACACCTGTACACCCATGTTTCGTCACCAGTTATGACCCGTTTAATAAGTTCTGGATCGTCATTGGCTTCATTCAGCAACTCTTGTTCATTCGGTGCTGCTTTTGGTTAAATTCAACAATTTTTGGTCTAATTTTGCTGCCACCCGTTTTATGTCCAAAACATCCGTAAGAATTGCTTGGCATGAGGCAAATGATAAGCCAACCTCATCAGCAACCTCTCTGATTGTGATTTGGCGATCGTCCATAGTCATTTTCTTCACCTTTTCGACATTCCAGGGCTCTCATCATCTTCAGTGTTTTCACGACCCTCTTGATTTGTATCACTTGTTAATGCTCGTTTTATTCATTGAACATTTGCCAAAAGCAACATTTATCCCATTTCTAGATGCAACTCTTTATTCCATTTCTAATGTAGAATTTAATACACATTCTTTGTTTAATTTTTATTGCAAGTCAAAAATCGCTGATCACAGTTAAACACGTGTAACCTTTTTGACAGCCAACAATATACTAAGCTTTCAAAATGGCTGCCCTTAACAACGTATGTTAGGGACATGAGTTCCAGTACACAGAAATAACATTTTGACAACTGGAATTATACAGCCCGGGGAAATTTTAAAATTCCGCTTTGTTTTTTATCACTCGTGGTATTAACACCTTACCCAATCTACCCTACTCATTCTGGACCGATGGATTTTTCCTTCATCAGTAATCAGATCTTCTCTCCTGCAGTGAGTTCTACTCAAGTGATTTTTTCATGGCCATAACGCTACTGTCAAACCTGAAATCTCCACTGACAAAACAGGCTGCTCTACAATGAACCATCTCTGAATCTTAGACTAACCCTACTTCGTGTGGATTCCAGATTGCACAGCAGAACTACAAATTTTCAAGGAATAGTTTTTGGAATCTGAAATTGGATTCATAACCTCCCAATTTTGATACTCCAAAAAGTTCCAATGCCCATCCCATTACTACTTTTTGGAAGTCCTCTAATAGTACCTGAAATTTCACATCAAAATTATTTCAAGAAGTTCCTCAAAATGAATTACAAGTTTCTTATGGAGGAAAACTTTACATACCCTAGCATCAAAACCAGGATGAATTTGGAAGTGGTCAATTTTGAATTTAGAGCATTATCACAACTCCTATTTGCATATTGAGTTATGGTTATCTATATTATTCAGAACGGCTCCATAAAAATCTTGCAATTCATTACTATGTGTTTCTAACGGGAGAATTTTTCACCTACAGAACATCAATCCAAATGGGTGATGTCCTTGTTACATTTTGAAATACTAAATAATATCTTAAGTTTCGTGTTGAAATCATTTCGAGAAGTCCTCAAAATGAGATAACTATTGATTCTTTATGAAACCATTTTCTGTGAGGTGGCAACCTCTCTGATAGTGATTCGGCGATCGTCCATAGTCATTTTCTTCACCTTCTCGACATTATCACCTGTTGTCTGTGCTGGGACGCTCAGGGCACTCCAGTGTGTTCGCGACCCTCCTGAAAACATTTGGACCACTTGCAAAGGCTTGTTTTATTCATTGGACATTGGCCAAAAGCAACATTTAACAGTTCCAATGTGATGCAGCCCTTTATTCCATTTCTAACGCAGAATTTAATGCAAATTCTTTGTTCCATTTTTGCCGCAGGTCAAAAATCACCGATCGCAGTAACCCTTTTGACTACCAACAATAGACTAAGCTTTCAGAACGGCTGCCCTTAACAATGTACGTTAGGGACATTTGTACCAATACACAGAAACAAAATATGACAATTGCCCGGGAAATTGAAAAATTCCGCTTGTTTATCACACTTTGTATTTGATATTCTTTTGTTCTTTGCACGGCCATCGGCAGATAAAATTCACGCCAACTATTTTGGTTGACTGTAAAGTGTGAAAAATCAGTCCATTATTGATTGGACAAAAAGTATCTCCCAAAGGAAATTCCACATTCTGCTTCGGGGAGCAAAATATCTAGGAACTCATTTTTATATAAACCAATTATTGGCTATGGACTATCAAAGTACGTAATACTTATATATTAAAGTTAAATTATTATTTGTATATTAAAATAATCGCCATTTCATGGTTGCTAAGGCTTTAGTTTATTTTGATTACGAACTTAAAAATATTAAAAGACTTGATGAATCACGCATTATGCTGTTATTAAGTAATAATATAAAAAGCATTTAAATGGACATTTTCGTCGAATAAGAAATAAAATAGCGTCGACGATTCTTTTGATAAGAAAATTTTTCTCACGTGATTACTCTCTACGATTCGTAACGAAGTGTTAGAAATCATCGGAGGCGATCTTTTAATGTTCTTAACTCATATCGCATCATTTCGATAGGAAACGGTATTTCTCTTATAAGGTTATCTTCTGCTATTGAAACTTGTCGTCAACTTCCATTCGTGAGCTCTGAATTAGTAAATGGACGCTATCTCTATAATTGATTCGTGTGGACTATCAGATTCCTGTCAAAACACCGGCCAAGAAAAAGATTGCTATTTAGTAGGACGTCATTCTTCTCGCATTATAATTTGTTCTAATACCTGCAGTAGAAACGTATAGTAACTTAATCTGGTTTACATTTTTCAATTGACGTACTTTGATACCCGGATAAACGTGATCTCGAATAAGCCAGCCTTTTGTGGCTTCGCTTTTGATCCACCACTCCTAGTGTTCGTGAGGCTGTCGCCAGGCTTATAATACACAAGAAGAAATGAGGAAACACAACGAAATTTTGAAAGAATACTTATGGAGGAGGCTTAATTCATTTTCATTGCGTATACCATTATTTGATGAAATATCTTCTCTGCAGTATTAGTATTTTTAAAAGTGCTTCGACAGCTAATGTCATTTCGTACATAGTCTCCCACCGGAAATCGAACCCTGGATTCACAGATATCTTCTCTGTTTCGGGAACAGTTGTTGATGGAGTATTACAAATATCATAATTCCTATTCCTAGACAATTCAATTCTTAATTCGGTAGTTCATTGAATTAAATCCTGTAAACTGACTTCTTTTTTTAGATACTTTTACATTTTGAACGGAATCTATTATTCACTCGCTGGATGTTTGCGTGTTAGAGCGCGAAAAAAGATCTCATCTTCTCTCTCTTCGTAAATGGAGTCAAAAATCTAAATCAATAGGAAATAGGACGAAGGACTGCCAGTCAGTTATCCAGAGCGTGCATTTCCTAATGTAGAAATTTTCTCTGTTGCAACATTAGCATAAAAATATAAAGTTAGTCAAATTTTTTTCAGTATTGAGTGAAAGTAATTCCGAAAATATGTGACTTATTTTGGGTTAATGAATAACATAATCGCAGAAAAAATACTACATTTCAAAGAAATTCTTGATTTTATTCCGATTTTGTTTGAACGGGTGCCTTTACTTCTCTAATTTAGGAAACAAGAAATGTTTAACATCAAATTCAACACTGTGGCAGCAACAACGGTATCCTCCGCGACACGGGAATGTTTGAAACAGCCGTATTTGATCAAACATTCATCACATTGTGCAGCAGAAACCTTTGCCTCATCGAATCATTTGACCCAAACGTTTTAGTCAGCGTTCGACGCATCCTGTGGCACCGCCTTTCAAATTCAGCGGTATTTTCTATGAAACTCTCCTGTGGACTGAAAGCGGCACATCGACTTGCGAACTTACTAAGTAAGTCGTTTGAAGTTTGTTACTCGGAAAGCTCCAACCAAGACAAACATTTTTCCATTCTATTTTTTCGGTTTATTCGGTTCATATCTCGAAAATAAGTTCGTAACTTGAGGAATTTGAGCAAGCTTTATACTCATATAAGTTGGTTTGTCATAAGTCAAGGTACCACTATATATCATTCTTCTAATATTTTAAGGCTATTTTGAAATTATTATCATTATTATTGTTGTAGTTTTGATGCTTATTTCTGTCGAGATTTTTCCGCATCTCATCACACTCTTGGTCGGAAAAAAAATTCGAACGCAACTATATGATCTCAAGACTAATGGAGGATCGTCACGTAGCTCGTGAGACTAGATTAGTTAATTAGTAGCTTAAGCTCATCTTGTATGGTTAGCGACTAAATTTCGTAGAAAATGCGTTCTCCGAATTGATGTTTCCATTTATTGTTGACCGTAAAAAATAACTATTGTATCCCGGTGCATCGTATTTTTAGAATTTCTAAATTAGTTTTCTCTGAATACCCACATTGCTTTCGAAAGGAAAATGTGGTGAAATAAGAAAGTGTTGCAGAAATACCGTTTTCATGCACGTAATACTCATATCTCGGAGTGGGACTATGAGGGCACTGAATTCATGCGGGAAAGTTTCGGTGCCGACTAAATTCTAAAATACGCGAATGCGTTTTATTTATTTTTATTGGCCGAAGCTTTTTTTAAAAAAACACGTTAATCTAATGAATCTCAAGAAATGTTGACCCGTTGAACCTCAAATGTTCACATTTCTTAATATTACAGACTTTCTTATTGAATGATTTGCAATGAAATGACCGTTGTGGCGAGAGAATGCTGTTGCTTGCTGTGCCCACGTGAGTTTTGAGTGAGAGCAATTTCACCCTCCGTATATTTTGATTATGAACCAAAAGGTTCAATGGCGAATAATACAAAATCTAATACGATCGTTCGGCCTCGTATCATAATCAATGCAAGTAACGCGTACCATATTTTACTTGAAGGTAATATTACTTGGTATTACAGTTTTATATAGTACAATTATGTAAATGTTTTTTTCTTAATTAAAGTGTATACAATTATTATGCTGGAAGCAGTTTTCAAATGATTTAGGACCATTTTCTGTGTGTGACGCCGAAAAACTAGCTGTTACTTGGGGTTCTAGTGAATGTCGCAAATGTCACCAACAAATAATGATTAACGGTTTTCTCTTTTCTCCTGCCTATATATTTTTTGTGCATTCTTCATTTTCATTTCTACTTTCTTTAGTTAACCCATTTTGAATCAAATTCACGGAGGAAGCCATCACTTTGTGGAACTTTGACATCAACGAGGATTTGTTGAAAACGGTGTGTTTTGAACAACAAAGACTTTTATCGTCGGCCGAAGAAACGTATATCGTGAATAAGTAAAAGTCATATATCTTTTTGTTTAAAACTGTATTTCCATTCATCAAATCCTCTTAATCCTTTCTGCATTCCCACTTTTGTGGTGTATTGTATTAATAGTAACCCTGTATTTAAGCTTACTAAATTCTTACTCAAAGATTACTTAATATTTTATTTTAGCGCGTTAAATTAAACACATAGTGATGTAACAGTATTTAGTGTGAAAAATTGTCCCATGAAGAATATACAGTCGAGTTAAAAGAAATTCTGTGTTTCTATTAATTTAATTATTTCCCGAACTACATTATTTAAATAAATCACTTGCTGTTTCAGTTGCTGAACTTTGTTCTTTTTATTCGAATTGCGCAACACACTTGAACTGATAATCTGAAACCACGTCCTTTGTGGAACCAAAATAATTAGTTTTGGTTGGAAACAATATTCTAATATTTGGAAAATACAAAATGGCACTTAAATGCATTTTTTGCCAATCACAGCAATAATTTTGTCGATGCAGAAGATTATGAGACCCAAAACTTGGAAAATGTTTGGATTAAAGCATAGAAAGACTAAAGCTTCTGTTAAGAACTATAAGACTGTTGTTTTCATATTATTTAGTGGAGCCTATTTGTTTTAGGCTCCAGCTTATTAACTTTAATTTCCGATATTTAATAACTCAGTTCTGTAAAATGATCCTTTCTTTGGTTATGACAAAACTGATTCTATTCTGTTGGTTTGAGTGATGAGAGTGACGCGTGATGAAATCGATCTTGGAAGACGTAACTTTGTGGAAAGCCATGATACGAAATGAAGTACTAAGTATACTTCTTTTCGTATACTTACGGGTATTTATTATAATAATCATTGTAGCCTTTCACGAGGCAACTTTTCCTCATTTTGATTTTATAAATGAAAATCATCCATCGGAAAAACGGAACACGAAAAGTCATGGATGATAATATGATAATATTCGGATATAATAATCGGATAAAAAGTGACGTTCGACCAGAAATCTGCCTCTTTCTATGGAAGTTTTCTTCCAATTTTTGAGGAATTAAACTTGTGACCCACAAAATGTATCCGTTTTCTTTTGAGGGTACAATTGCGTCATAGAAAAATCCTCGTTCGAGCCAACTGGTTTATGGAGTTCGGTGAATGCAAAGGACCTCGTTTTGTCCGCTTCCTTGTTTCGTCATCGAATGCAGCGACCTCCACAAGTTGCGCAACTTTCCTGTTTTATTTTACGGCGATCTTAACATTGAGGAATTCAGGGCCACAATCGAAAGAAACGGAAAATACAGCTGTATTCTGAATGCATCCGAAGACGCTCTCTTAAACAGGTGTCATTTGCGTTACCTCAATAAGTAGATCCCCTAATTTAGAAACCCCGTCATTATGACCTTTTTATTTTTTTTATTCGCTTCTTAAATACCACTCACTGGCGTCATTGATACTAACACTTGCTGTAAATGACAACAATTTTCCCGTTGATATTAAATCGTTTAAGATTTTCCTAACTCTCGTCTTAGATAAGTATGTACATGGCACCAAGGCTGTCGATATATTTCAAAAATTATGCTCGACTTGATGGAAAACATCTTTTTAGACATGTGGGGCACGTTTTAAGCATAATTGTAGTACTTATTTCTATTTCTTTAACCAATGATAATTCATCATTGATGATGGGGAGGTAAAGAAGGGGCTTGTTGGATTGCGTGATAAAGGTTTGGAAGTATTCCTATAGATGGCATACTTTAACAATTTATCTAAACCTCGGCATTGTCAAAAATGGGCCTACCTCGTGTCGGTCGGAGCTCCCGTCAAAAATACCTATGATCATGTTACTCTGTGTAATAAAATAATTATTCCAAGTAATTCATCGATGTTAAATCGCTCTATCAAAATAATTAACTCCCTCTATAAATTCATTAATTTCCTTTTAGTTTATACTAAATTTATTTCGATCGAATTTTAATTAATATTCTTTTATTAAATACTCTTAGTAAAATGACTCCTAGGGCTCAGCCCTACTCTTTTGCTCTCCGTTTTGTACGAACCGACTCAAGACGGAGATTAAAACAGAACGTAATAATAAGATGATGAAAGGAATAAGAAAAAACCACAAGACAAAAGGGCAAGACTCGTCACCAGAGGATATCCTGTGTTAACGTTTATAAGTCTTGTCTTATTCCTTCCGTTATGAATAGCTACCACAAAGTCGAGGCCGAAAAAGTGGATTTTTTAATAATAAGACGTTTTACTCAATTCCCTGTTCCGTCTTAAATAATTCAGCCAGCGACAGAATATTCGCCAACGGCATAACAGTTATGCCAATTTAGCGATTACGTCGCGAAATATAGCGACTGTTTGTCTGTTTTAGCGATATTTTGTACCCAGTGGAGCATGAGTAGTTATATTATCTGCTACCTACTCATAACATGTTCGACTCATTATAAATTAAAATAGTCATATGAATTTCAGTTTATAAAAGGCATAATATTAATACTCTAAATTTAATTTGTTTGGTTTATAAACCAACACTCCGTTTATAGAAGGAAATTCAAGCTATTTTAACGACTTATTAGCTATTTAGGTTATTTCAGCGACATTTCAGATGCTTCCCTGCAGAACTATGGCCGGCCATCTGCCGCCCGGGTGCAAACATTATTTGCCGCCCCTTAAAATTAAATACCAAAACCGTACATATGAAGGCAAAAATTATTTGAAAGACTCTGAAAAACCAGTGTTGTACACGTATGACTTCGTTCCCCGGTTTACATTTGTTGCAAAACATCAGCAACAATTAAGAATGCATATTCCGTATGCTGACGGAGTAAATCAGGAATTATACATTTTTAATAGTTCATAATACTTTCGAGGGACATTATTATCGCGATGCACAAAACTTAAAATGATATGATTTGTATAAAATCTATCTTTTGCAAATAAATATGAAAGTTTCAAATAAAAATTGTATTGCAACATAAATAACTTCTATTAAATCCACTGCACAAGCATAACCTTCTTATCTTGAGCTATCCTTAATTCTTTACTCTAAATGTTTGTCAATCTTTAATTTCACATCATAATCTTTCTTAGATAAGTCGTGTGTATCAACAGAAAAAACAAATGATGCTGTTGCAATAATAGTAATGGTTGGCTACGCTTCTGTCGCCGCTCCTAGGATGCCGCCGCCCGGGTGCAATGAACCCCTTGCACCCATAGGCGGCTCTGCTTTCCTGGATGCGAGCGACATTTTAAAAAATAAATTGGCATCTGTGGACGGCGTTTGAGTGGGAAAGTGTGTGTTTTATACTCACTTTTCCCTTATCTTTTGCATTGAGCTTTTCGATATGCGATGCAACACTTATCGCTCCTAAGGACTACTTAGCGAGTTCGATTCTTTGTCTCGGGAAATTAAAAAGTAAGCAATTTGTTGACAGGAACAGGAAAACTAAGGAACTGAGAATCAGACAGCTAAAGATTGTTTAGTTCTTTAGCATCTGATATATTTCAATGCAGATTTCTTGAATGCTTATTCCCAAAGCTAGAGGCAAAATAGCAGCGGAGAAACGTGACATAGCCTTTCATAAGGTATCGTTATATTATTACATTACTGCATTATCTCATGTATTTAATGCTGAGTTAGACTTGTTTTGTAATAGACTTGACTTGTAAGTACCTTCCAACACAACATCGCTACCATGGACCAAGATTCGATAGCTACAATTAAAGTTATTATAATCTAAAATACATATTGGACGTAACTGAGAGGGACCCAGAATCATCAATCCCACAGCTTCGAAAAAACGACATTATCGCGGACTGCATTGGCGGAAGCAATGACTCGATTGCAGAACCATGGCACTTGGAGAACATTTTGGAAGGAAGGAGTGAAGGACTTCCATGATATGTGACGACATGCGACGAATTTGTGAGGTTTGGAAGACACGGGAATGCATGTTGATGATACAAGAGTTGATAGAAGAGGACCTCGAAGATATTAGTAATATTCAATCATCTAGTGATTAAAGAGAGAAATGCGATGTTTTTACAGAGGGACGATACTTAACTCTCAAAGTTAACTACGTTAACTAAGGAATTGTCATGGCTGAGAACTCATGGTCATGGTCTTGCAGACCATTTATTGACATTGATCCCGTGATGGAGCGTAGCTTTAAACGAGGACTGGAATTGTTATGATTATTTATTCTTTCGGCGAGAATTTTTAAGGAAGAGCAGAAAAAATTGAGGTTGAAAATGAACCATTCTGATGAACAGAAAAGAGACACGGCAGTTAGAAATTATCGAATAAAAATAGAATCTCAAAGCCGTAAATTTACAGCTTTGGAGTTTAATTTTATTTGATAAATCCTTTCTGAGTTTCTTAAAGAAAACTACTGCCAATTTTCAAAAGAATGATTAGCGTCATAATTAAAATGCCATGTACGAGGAAGTTTTGTGAAGATAAATACGTTTTATTTAATGCAATTCCATGCAATCTACAGTTGCACTTTTTGTATTTCATTGTATCTGTTTATATCTGTTGTAATTATTCCTTTCCAGGTGTGATTATGTTATTTATGAATGAATGTTATGGAGTGAATTATGTTTCTTTTTTACGATATTGATCCCTTTAAAATTTTTCATTCCACTAATCCCTAGTTTACAAAAACCTGGACTTGCCAACGGCGGAAGATTTTAGAACTGTAACTCCCTAGTTTGGATTACAGTATTTAATTTCATTCAATGAAAACCGAAGTAAATATAATTTTGATTTAACTGATGTTTCATCTTAGAAAAAAATCATACAAAATCCGTATGTTTTATAAAATTGCGCCCAGTAAATCATGAGTATCGATCCTGTTTTGATCTCAATTTTTAATATTAGTTTTGACACATATTTTTCATTTAACGTTCTGAAAATAATACTTACTTCCAGATTGAGAAGAAATGCCCAAATCGTAAATCGCGCGAAATATCAGATGGCGATAACTTCGAGATATCGTAGTCGCACTAATTTCAGTGGCGTTATCCGGAAGTGCTTATCAGAGGGATCTTAGCGTGGGTAATCTGAGGAAGTCGTGAATGGCTGACATCGAGTAGAACTGTGGTGAGTATCGTCCAACATCGAAAGATAAGTACGGTTTTTAAACGCCATCCTTGATTTTAAATTGCTGCATCAAGAAAGTTCACAATAATTTTCCCATTGGATATAATTACTTCTAAGATTTTTGTAATTTATGTAAATGCGCTTGCTTACCTACCTCTGATTATGACACGTTCTTTTCTATATGTTTCTTTAGTGTTTAGTCTCAATAAACCGTTATTTATAATAACATATGTCTCACCTAAACCCAGCTCTTGATCTACTTGTTGAATACTTGCAGCTTACAATTTACTTTGCAACTTGTTGCGTTGCCAGCAACGCACGGAATGTTTGCCTCCTTACATGGCAATATTTTCTTAAGTTCGCTGGTAGAGAAAGTTTCTCCGTGCTTATATCCTCCTCCATAGCTTGCTAAGTGTAGCATGGCAGGTTGGAACAAGCATGGGACAATAGTAGTAATGCTTATTTTATTGTACTTCAATTTCACTCTCATATAACTTTTCGTTTCGTATTTTCTCGATACGTTAACTGAGTTATGAATTTTCTCACATTTCAGATACGGCAGCCTATTAACTACATGTTAAGTCTTCGACGAATGGAATTTTCTTAGTTCTGAATGCCTGTTCTTAATCGTAATGATGTAATGTTTGTGTAATAAAAGTTTTCAAGGTTTCTTTAGTCTTTTCTCATTTCTAGCATGTCTTCGGTGTCGACAATGCCGATGGCTTTTTTTTAATTAAGAGCCGTTGGATTTGGGTTATTTCACTTTTAATGACTGTTAAAGACTGCTTATATCAATTGAGCTCGGTTTTTTTTCGTCGCAGATAGGTTAAACTTAGTAAGTTTAGATGTTAGAAAAAAAAATTTTTAATGCCACGTTATGAATATACAGGCAAGGTAATTTCTTGTCAGTTCACTCATGCTAAGAGTAATCACGAGTATTAAAATATGAAGGCTTTCGGGTTTATATGTTTTTGTGATAAGGTTGAAGCTTGAGAATTTCACTAGTTTCAAATTTACGTTGCAAACTATAACATTCGGGCGAGAGCGCAAATTTTGCAGAAAATGTTTGCTCGCGGCTTATCCCCTGCATTTCAACAGGTTGTTAAAAAAGAAATAATTGTATAAGGTCATGTTGGGGAATTATTTTCCACTTCATTGAATTTTTTAACGTCTCATAATGCCATCCAATTCAAAGTGAAAAGAAATTTACCTTTAGTCCAGAGGATCAACAAAGGTTTGGAATGTAACCAGTTGAGGGAAATTTCTAATTGTGGTAAATAATACGTCACTGTAAAGGTAATGAACTGGATCAGTTTACTGTTATTGTGAAGTTCTCACTCATCAGTTGCCTTGGAAGCTAGTAAAAGAGCGTGAAATAGTTGTTATACAGGAGAAATTAATTGCAACGGGGATCATACAGTTTCAAGTTCGCCTGTAAATGCTGTGGAGCTTTAAGAAATGTGGAATTTATCCTTGAGAGCTTACTACTAGTAGTAGTAAGCCTACTTACTAGTAGTCCACTGAGATTGTCTTAAGGCTTGTATGGACTTTGTTTTGTCGAGTTTCCACAAGTACGCATGGGTGATTACAGATCTCCATAAGTTTAACCCAATGGGATTAGTGATTTACTTTCTTCGGATATAAGTAGAAACCTTGTCCCCCCTCCACATTGCACCCTATTGCATACTACCTAGTAATATGGTTTCATAACGTAATAGAAGGTAAGGATGGTTTATGGACGATGATAATTGTAAGTTGATGCAGAGTAGTGCTTATGCTGTGTCCTGTACGCAAGTTCTTAATAGACCTAATTATGTCATGTAATATGTGGTTCGAGGTTAGCATTGCATTTATTTTAAAGATTTGTTTATAATGTCTCATTCAAAGGTTGGGTAATTGTTACCCCATCGATAAATTTGCCACCATTTTGTGACTACAAGACACATCACCTTATAGGCTTTGAAAACTATTATTTGCCAGTTAAATTGGTATTAATAAACCATGAGAAAGGTCAACAGTATAAATTCCAAGGTGTGTTCACTGACAAGCAATTAGAAGCCAAGTTATGCAAAAGATACCAAAAAAGTATGAGAGATGTTGAGATTTTTAAGAAATGATTTGATCAAAAAAATCGTTCTCTGTAAGGAAGGCAAATGATTTCACATTCCTTATAAACATTGAAACCACTGTACTGTACTAATTCCCTTCATTTTTTCACCCTTATAAGAATCTTTAATATCAAATATTGCAGAATCGATTCAATGTTTAATTTTATACTTTGGATTGGCATTAGTAGCTCAAAATGTTTTCAATTCCTAAACTTCAAAACAATTATTAGTGTTGATATTTAAAAAAAAAATTATTATATCATACTGGCGTATTTCAGTGATAATTCAGTTTGATATATTACTCATTTCCATTACTGTCAGTTTTGTGAAACTGCATTTAGTAATTGAAAGATATGTAAGTGTAAAGAGAATTCCTACATGATGTAATGAAATAAAAACCCTGGGGTGAATTCCTTGTTAACTTTAATTAAAACAGGTTTCATCACTGTGTAACATAATCAGGTACACCTACCAAAGTGTGCACTTAAGGATCTCACTAGGCAACAAAACAGATTGTACATTAAAGTTAACGTGGAATTCACCTTAAGATTTCATATCGAGTAATTGCTTGTAGTAACATTTATTATTGTAACTAAATATGTTTCATTGGTGGTTGTAGGATAAGAAATGTGATAAAAATCAACGATACAGTCATTTATTAGTATTTGATAATAAGATTTCATTACATCAACAATGGTAAATGGAAGTTTAAAATACAAAAGCTTACACAAGTTGAAGCATCAAAGTTTGGAAGGACCTCATCGTTATATCCTAAGGTTCCTCCAGATTGCAGCAATTCACTGTTATATTGCTACATGTGGAAGTATTATGAAAATTTTGCAGTAAATTTCTCAAAAGTGTTCAAAATTCATTCTTACCACTAATTTGCCATTAAGATTATGATAAAATTGATGAACATTGAGTCAAAGTTTAACAATATTAAACATTTGATTGAGTGCTGGTGGTGAGTAACTGTCTATTGGTCTCCCAAACAATAAGCATGCTTAAGGATACAAACAAATCAAATGTCATACACTAATACAGACTCAACCACACGAGAGGGTTTCAAATGCAAATTTTCTTTCACACCATTTTATGCATAACTGAAAGAATATTTGGGAGTATTTCCACTTAAAACCATCTCTCCCTTAATTTCCTCAAACTTATTGGTGCTTATGAATTTCTAGCTTATCCCTGATTACCTTCAGATGAACATATTTCATAGCAATTGGTAAGCTATTTTTGTGTGACCAAGTAACCTCTCATCCTGCAACCCTCGGTTTGTCAAGTAAATTACTCAGCACTTCACTCCCGCCTTTGAAATTAGAAAATTTGTTAAATTTAATAGAATCAAGAGGATGAAAAATATTATGATTGGCTCACACTGACTTGTGGGAATAAAGTTAAAAGAAGTTGATATAAAAATACACAAATGATAAATTCAAAGGTAATACTGGTGAAACTGAATCTGCTATAATTAAGCCACAATTTTTTTAAAGCTAAGACTCATTTAGTTATTGAATAGTAGATTCAGGTACTCATATGTAAACTATCAGAATGAGCAATTAGACTATACTCAGCCAATTGGCAGATTACACACAATTCTCCCACATTATAATATGGGATACGAAAATAATATCTTTCAGATAGATATTGCTCTTGTGGAAGCCTTGAGGAATGCCCCATATCACAATTTCAATGAAAGAGACAAATTAAGTAATGGTAAGGCCACCACTTCAAAATGATCCAGAATTCCTGAGAACAACAGGTATTAATTTACGAAATATAATCTTTTTCTCTCTCTAAAGATGATTGATCACCCAATGAAAAACATCTTAAATAAAATGACTTTGCAAGTTATAGCTTTTTCTAGCAAACCATATTCTGGGTCAATACAGAAACATTTTCTTCCCTCTCCTTAAATGTATAAATTGGTGTTATATCTTCATCGTAAATTGCTGATGTTTCAACATCATTTAGAATACTTGATACAACTTGTGATTAAAAATGTAATATCACTTACAAATTAACACCAATATATATATAGAACAACTTTGAGATAAAATACTCATTCAACAAGATGCTATGTATATTTGACTAGGCTTATGAATTAGCGGTTTTAAGTATACATGGGTAGTTATGTACACCCTAGCATTTATTCATTTGCAACACTGTAATTAAAGGAATATAATCTTATAAATTTTATGGGGAAAAGCCAAATATTTGCATAGATTTAAAAGCATACCCAAAGAATGATTTGAGTATAAAAAATTCTTTAGGTGTTAATAAATAGCAGGCCCGACTGTCATCCTATGAGTTAGAACCAACCTCATAATTACCAATAATTCCGAAAAATTATTTCCTCGATGCAATTTTTGAGAACATTGTGAATAAATCATGCTCACCGGACATGGTGCAATGAGCCAGATGATTTAACGTTCAATGACTCGTTAAACCCAAAACTATATAAAGTTATAAATGCTATGGTCGTGTGAACATGAGGGATTAATGTAAGAATCTACGCATCTGTTTATTTTGATGTGCCATCCTCATTTCAGCTTTCTCGGCCTGCATAACAAGATTATCAAGTTTATCGACTTGCGACTCTGTTTCCTGAACCAAGTCATCGTCCCTCCTTGAAGCGCCCGTCGGCTTCTTGGTTGCGGCCGCTGCGGCAGTCGTTGCTAGGGTGAATATCATGTGAGGAAGAAAGATGAGTAGGCAAACTAAAAAACTGGCAATTGCTGCAAGGACTCAGTTACCTTCACTACTAGTCTCGGCTTCAACCTTGACGGTTTCTGTAGTTTTACTTTCTGCGCCCGTGTTATCAGTGCTCAGGTTACGAAAAAGGTCTTTCAGACTTCCAAAGTTTGGCTGAAATAAAATTTTTCATCAAAATTAAGAACGGAAAGCAGAGTCTATTGGTGAATGCGGATATATATCGATGTCTGAATACCTTAAAGTTGTTGAGTTTCTTCTGAGTCACCGAGAGAATGCTATTTAATTCGGCCAATCCACCTCCTACTGCTTTGAGATTCTCCTTTCTGTCATCGAGTTCCTTGATGAAGAATTTAATGGCACTAATAGAATCTTTAAGTACTATGGACACACTAAACCGTAAGCATACTATCCTACTTACTTACATAAGCAATTAAATAAAAGTATGCAATAGCCTCTCCACAATATAGGTAACAAGGAAAAAGAAACCTTGAAAATAACATGAAGAAACAAAAAGCATGTAAAAATATGTAAAGCGCTCCTAAACTATTTCAATTAATTTATGAATCATAACATCAGCGCAAGAAAATCGGACGGAGGACAAAATAATAGAAAATTTTTTTTGGTTTACAATTTGAAAACAGATTTTACCTTAGCTACATCCCCATCTGTTTCATCATCCTCGTCGTCGTCATCGACAATTTGTCTAACAGGCTCGGGTTCCTTTTCAGGTTTTGGGAGGCCAAGTAATTCGGCTCGCATGCATTCATATTCGTATGAATCCTGAGACATTATCTATTATTATACTCGCAATCGCCAAAACTTAATCTGCTTTCACAAGATTTGTTAATTCTACCTTTAAAGTAAAATTTGGACGGATTTACTTTCGTTATGCTTCGCGTGCATGCGACAAAAATCAATTCCACTGACCGAAGCAGAAAGCTAAGTATCGCTGTATCGCGGTGCGATATATTCATTTTGGCGTTTCATTTGTTTGGAAATCATTTCATTTCAATGCGGCGAGTGAGTGGTATACGAAAACATCCAAAACGTGGTATGTAAATGTTTCGTTATGTTTTCCATCCTAAGAATTATCTCCGATGGATTTAAGAACCTTTAGAGAGTTTTCTTTATTAATACTGCGAAGTTTTGGATGGGAACTTTATTAAGGTAGAAATGTTGGTGTTTTTTATGTTCTATATTTGATCACGTTTCATTAGTGCTAATGTTTGATAATTAATCCACTTCTGTTAATACATAACATTGAGGTCGTGTTAACAGTTTTATATTTCAATTTTCCTTTTCAGTTATTGAGTGATATAGAACGATTGGTGACGATGATATATACTTAACAGCTAATGATTGTTTACTGCTCTATGAATGAAAATAGAAAACAGCAGTTAAAATATTTTTTAAGTTTATTTCTACATCCGTGTAAGACACCAGTAAGATGACAGGCTTTCCTCAGAAGAAATATTTCAGGCAAAGAGCTCATTCCAACCCCATAGCTGATCATTGCTTCGACTAGTAAGTCTGTTAGATTTATGCTAAGTTTTAGTATTTAAAAGATGTACTTATTCTTAATTATGTTTCAAGTCCAGCAGCACCAACCGTAATGAATTGGTCAAAATTGTACCCGAAGTATTTCTCACCCGAGAAACCGTACGCGGAGCCAGAGAAAACTAAAATGGTTGAATTTGCCGACATAGGCTGTGGCTATGGTGGTTTACTAGGTAATGCCGGCCTTTACTCTTTTTACCTTTATTTATTTCTGCCACTTTCCACAATTCTCCCATTTGAAAATTTGCAAACATGACTCACTATCTTTATAAATACATGGTTCTGTATTAATTGTTTTATAATTTTGCAACCTTCACTGTCTTCATGAAGCGTAAGTTCATTATTATCAATAGAAGAAAGTATTTAAGAAAAAAATATAACCACAGAGTGATAAATCGACAATACCTACCTCGAAACGCTGCAAAATTATCAGATAATTAGCTCTCTTTCATTCGTGTATTTCTTCAACAAGTACCAAAAGTTTTATTATCTCAGGAATAACATCTTATGTAGGCTTGAAACATTTTCCCAATATTCTGAAATCTGAAGTGGTAATTTCTGCTTGGAAAATTTTAATTCTTAGGTTTAATTGCCACAAAACATCATGACCGGTGTAGATGATCTCGGCTGTTGAAGTACTAGTAAAATTAATTCTACCACTTACGTCATGAGGTGTTGAGTGATATTACATTTCTTTTAAACGATGCATGCTGTTATCAATATGGCATTTTCATCTTGCTTTATTTTAATAGTACTCTTGGTTTCAATGGAAGAGAGTTTTCAATAACATTCCTATTGTCAAAGGTCTTAGTATTGGTAGTAAAATATATTTGTACTAAATAAGTACTGTGAGTTGATTTCAGAGACTCATTCTTAAGCTTAAAGTCTCAACATGTACCCTATAATAAGCGGTATAATGTAATTCAATGTAATAAACTATCAAAGGCTAAGTTTTTCTTCTTTGTTGGTTTGCAGTCACCCTATCAGCAATGTACCCTGACACATTAATGCTTGGGATGGAAATTAGAGTCAAGGTAAACTTTGCATTGTATCTTTTTTTGGAATGTATTTTCCACTGTGACACTTATTCTGCTTTCATTTGACAGGTATCTGACTATGTTGTATCAAGAATAAATGCCCTGCGCTCAAAGAATCCTGGTACATATGAAAATATTGCGTGTGTCCGATCCAATGCCATGAAATATTTGCCAAATTATTTTTTCAAAGGACAGGTAATGAAATTTAGGATAGCTTGGTTGGTATCAATAGATTTATTTTCTGGATTTTTCACGACAGAACTCAAAAATTAAAGGGTTAGTTTAGGTAAAATGCTAGGGATTTAATTTTTCCTAACAGTAGATAATAAGATTACTTTCTTTGAATACAGTGGGAAAATTGTAAGTTAAAATACATACGTTATTCTGGTTATGTGATAGCAGGAAGTCACTCAGTGTTGCTTTCCAAAGAGTCTATAAATTTAAGTACAAGATGCCTCAAATATAAGACATTCTCATCCATTCAGATTATGAAAAAATGGATTTTTATCAATTTTCATAAAAATGAAAATATTTTCATATTTAAAAATAACGCGATGTTAAAAAATTTTGTAAAAACTTTTAACGACAGATTTTCATGTTCATAACTACGAGGGCCCTTCAATAAGTTCTTAGAAAATCTAAGAGATGGTGGTCTTTGTTTGGTTGTTTAATGGTTTGTTTTTAGTAAGTATCATTACTCAATAGGTAGCTGTTAAAGTCTCAGTTATACCCATCACATGGGTTAATTTTTATTTTTGATTAAAGCAAAAGACGTTGTTTATTTAGAAAAATCAAACCAAGTGAGTTTCAAGCAGTGATTAAACACTTAAAAGGCTTAACACAGAAAGAGATCAAAGCTGAGTTGGATGAAGTTCATGGCACATCTGTTCCTGTGTTTGCAGTTGTTTACAATTGGTTAAATGAGTTGAAATGTGGCTGTACATCCACAAAAGATGAACATCGTTAAGGACGTCCAGTGGAAGTGACTACCCCCAAAATGATTGACAAATTCCACGATATGGTTTTGATGATTGATGAATCAAATTGCGCAAAATGATTGAGGCCACAGGTATATCGCAGGGTACGATGTTTTCAATTGTTTCAACAGTTTCAAAAAATTAAGTGTGAAAAAAATCTCGGCAACATTGGGACCATTTTGGCACTTTTCTGTTGCAATCCTGACGAGTTTCTACGTCGACAGATAACTGTGCACCAAATACGGATATACTAGTACTCACCAGAGGCAAAGGAACAGTTGAAACAGAGGGTTTTTGAATGCAAACAGGCTCCGAATAAGCCGAAGACTGAAATCGGCTGGCAAAGTGATGGCCACATTTTTTCGGGATGCACACAGAATCATCAGCATCGATAACTTGGAAAAATATGAAACGATAACTGGAGAGTATTATGTCATTGCACTTGTTGAGCAAGGAAGTCAAGAAAAAACGTCCTCGTTTGAAAAAGATAAAGACCCCCTTCTTTCAAGACGGTGCATGGGTGCGCACCTGCGCAGTTTCAATTGCCAGAATTATGGAATTAAAGTTTGAACTATTACAACATCCCTTCACTCACCAAATTTGGTCCCCATTTACTTCTTATTAATTGGCTCTGCGGACAACAGGTCACGTCAAAGGAGGAGGTCATTGCCCATACAGACACCTATTTTGAGGACCTCCCGAAAGGAGTACTTTTTGGACGGCTTAAAAAGGTTGGAGAAATGCTTGGAAAAGTGTATAGAGTTAAAAGGAGATTATGTTGAAAAACGTTACACAAAATAATTTTTTTCTGTCTTTTTCTAAGAACTCATTGAACAACCCTCAGATATTATACAAAAATATATTGAGATTGAGTTCAATATTTGGATTGTGTTCATGACTATAATGCCTATTTAAAAAATTTAGTTTCTTCATATCAGATTCATAACTGTATTAATTGGAAGGGATTGTTACTATTACTCTTTTGTATCTAAACTGGTATCGCAGACATATTTGAGGAAATGTTGCTTAAATACCAATGTTATATGATTTTAAGATTGTTAATGGATGTATACCAATCTATTGGAATCACTGCCATCATCACATTCACTCTCTATTGAAGATTCTCCTATCTTATATTTAGGGTAATTATGCTATTAAATCCTAAAAACTTCATTTTTGCTTGTTTGCATTTACATTTCAAGGTGAATAGTACTTACAAATGCATCAAAGTCATTTATGTTGTAGTAAAAAGAATAAGGGGAAAATATTAAAAAATGTAATATAATATTGTGGTAAAGGTATAAGTGTTCTTTTTACATTCTTTTTATTATTATTATTATTATGATTACAAAGTTATCACTGCAAGTAGGAGCAAGTCTTGGAGGCAGTGTGTACAGTTTTGAAAAAAATTCATTATGCAAATAGTTAAAATGTTACATGCGTTGAGGGGGACTCATGATTGTTATTGCTTTTGTGTATGTGCTGGTATCAGTAATGTTTAAATGAAATGTTACTTATTCTCATCTCTGTATTTCAGCTCAGAAAAATGTTTTTTCTGTATCCTGACCCTCACTTCAAAAAAGCGAAGCATAAATGGCGGATAATAAGCCCAATGCTGCTAGCGGAATATGCGTACTGCCTAGCCGTTGGAGTAAGCACTCTTTTGCATTGTATTATATTTCTATGATTTAATTCTGCCTTAACTTCAGAGTCTATATTATTAATATTTTTGTTGAAAATTGTTTGGCTTTTGGTATCATTCAAAACTAATATTCTTGAGTCTGACACTTTTACTGTGTTTTTAGAGGTTTTAAAAATAAGGTGCATCATTTATTTGCAACTTGGAGTTCAGTTTTTGGAAAACATATACTGCAGAGGAAATTTACTTTCGCTATAATTTTTAAGGCTACGACTCAGTTTTCCTCATTGAAGTTAATGTCCTTTTTGTGGGCAATCATTTACACTTGTAAGAATGGACTTGAAAAAAGTCTGACGGGACCGGGAATCGAACCCGGGTCTCCCAATTGCCGGTCGGGTGCTCTGTCTGTTGAGCTATCCCGGCAGAACATTTCTCCAAGCCATTCGGGAGTTCCCGGTCCCGTCAGACTTTTTTCAAGTCCATTCTTCCTTGGGATTTTTCCTGGGTGCGCACCATCTTGCGCCAAGTCATCTTTACCCATTTTAGTTTATTTACACTTGTGTTTCTTTGGAATGCCATCATCCAAGTTTGATCCATCACAAGGCTCTCCAGTTGTGTTAGACCACTTGCCACAGCAAGAGAATTGTCTTATGGTTGTGCTATTTTTCCTACTACATAACTTACATGCATCTTAGATATGAAAATGTAGCGAAGTTGTAAATGCCAAAACTGCTTTATCATAATGCAAGTGTTGTATTTGCAAGTAAGAGAAGGTAAAATAAAAGGCTATGCTGTTTGTTAAGAAGTTTTTAAACAAATACTCAGACATTTCAGGACACAGGATGGCAGTCTTTAGAAGATGTAAAAATGGCTAAATTTACTTAATAAATTCTGATAATGTACGTTCTTAGAAGATGTGGCTGATTTTATGTCTGTCTTGTTACATATTATATTGTTTTGATATTGCGAGAAAAATCAGAAAAATTAATCTACCACCTGCCCAAAGGATACTTAAGTAGATGTGGAATAATAGACTGGCCTTATTGTTATGTATTCTTAAAGTGGACTTTGACTAATGAAAAATAAGTGGAGTAATGTTCTCTTTAGGGGCCTCTATTATAATAGTTTGTCAAAGAGAAGACTATAGTTAATATCCATGCTAATTCATCATTGAAATTAATTATAATCTTCACTTCAACAAACCATCATAATACTAGACTCTAAAATGAACAAGAACCGCGGAATCCACTTCCTCAAAAAGCTTCATACCAATGAATTTTACGAAAAACTTACGTCGGTAATCTGATCTCATCGCGTGGATTGAATCCAACCCAAGGGAATTCGGCATTGCCATATCAGAACCACACCACTGAATGATCTAGCGTCATCAGTCAGACCCGCGTACACTCAGCAACAATCCAGGTTGTGCACTCAACGATGACACGAAAAGGTCTCCTTGTAGAAGTAACTTAACTAAATTCAATGGTATTTGGCCGGACTTCGTGGAAAGCCATAATGACAAAATAAGTAAGCACTTCGTTATTTCCACAGAGAATATTTAATCTAACGACCGGTTTCGGCTCGCGCCATCATCAGGTAAATGATCAGGAAACAACACACATATATATACATATCAAGACAGTTTTAAGGGGAGAGTAAGGAGAGGGGAAGGGTTGGAGAAAGTACACTCATTGGTGAGATTGTCCGCCAACGTTATTTCCAAAATTTCCAAGGCATCAAGCTTCCTTCCCTTGGGCTGCCGATGTAGGA
>KZ308723.1:96644-124078 GCA_000376725.2 Ladona fulva
AAACATTTTACTTTTATATCCTCAATGCATCAAGTAACAGAAAATTTATTTGTAAATAATTACATTTCTATAAATAACATTGGTTGCTGCAGATGCTTAAAGAAATTAAATACAATAGAACGTCATTCCCTCACCTCTTCTTTCTAATGCTTGTTTATTCATTCGAGAAAACAATGACGGTTACCATAGTAAGTGCTGAAAAAGCAGAAAATTTCTGTTAAATTTGGAAATAAAAGCAAAATTATTTAAAAAATGGACACTAAAACGTGTCAACATGGCAAGAATAAGATTGGTTGCATATTTAAATAATTGCAAATGAACAAAGTTTGATGGAAATTTGTTCTAATTTAGGTATTTGAATTAATGAAGAAAGAAAGCCTTGCACTCTTGAAAATGAAAAATCGTGTGCAATCTTACAGAAGTACATTTTTAGCTCCAGGGTTTGACTCCTGGTCTTTCCAGGGATAAAACCAATTTTGCCCAGGGTTTCTAGCAATTAGAAATCCAACACAGTTTACCACGTGTCTCTAAATCTAACAGTTTCTGAGATGGGGAGGGGGACAGACAGATGGGTATATACTTCGGAATTATTTATAACATGATGTTATTCGTTCTTTTATGTGGCTGTGACATTCTGAAAGGCTTCTTGGTCATATAAAATCTTCTGATACTTAGAATTGATTCATATGTTTCTTTTTCAGAAATCAGATCCTATTGTGACCCATCTCTATGATAGCTCTGAAGAAGGGAAGAAGGTTACTCGAAATAGAGGAGATAAGTTCTTGGCTGTGTTCAGAAGAATTGAAGGCCCACCATTGCCAAACTAATGACTTATCCATTCAGTGTGAAATTGCAATTTCTTGTAACATTGGATTTGAAGCAGTGAGACTCACTCTCACTCTGTTTTTTAAGTTTCCTCTGATTGCTTTAATTTTTTTCCTTTGAAATGAACTAAATGAATGAAAATTTTGTAAGATATTTGCTAATTGTTAAGTTTCAAGTAAAAGAATAAGATTATTTTTAAGAGGAACTGTTTTCTTTTTTTAACAATTAATAACATTTTAATTTTCCCCTCATTGCCAATAACAGCTTGGAAGGTTTTAATTGGTTTGTTCCATTAATCTAACGGAGGAGTTTATGGTTTTATCTTTACAATCATGTTTCCTCCCTTACATTGACTCTATAAATAGAATTTCAAATCATAGTGAGGCCCTTATGCTTATTACAGTATGCCTTTTCAAAAGAATATGTAAATGATTATTTATTCAGTGTACTCCTGGCATGATGAAAACATTTTTTTAATTCAGCTTTTTGATGGTTTTATAGAGCTTGGCTCTTTGGCACTAGTAAATGCTTGATAATTTGTTTGTTTTAATTCATGATTATATATTTAAGATGTCTCATTGTGAGGGGTAAGACAAGGATGCCCATAATCACCATCAATTTTTAATATATATGCAGAGGAAATGGTGAATGAAGCTTGGGAAGAAATAAGCAAGGGAGTGATAGTTGGAGGGAAAGTGGTAAAGTCAGTAAGATATGCAGACGATAAAGCTATTGTGTGCGATTCCGAAAGGGGTTTACAAATACTAGTAAATGCACTAAACGATAAGGCAAGGGAATACGGAATGAAAATTAACGTAAGTAAAACTAANGAATACGGAATGAAAATAAACGTAAGTAAAACTAAAGTAATGAGATTCACTAAGGGAAAGAAGGCTAAATTAACGATCAGGGTGGATGGGGAAAAACTAGAGCAGGTGGACAAATTCTCGTACTTGGGTAGTGTTCTATCTTGGGATGGGAGGTGTGGAGATGAGGTTCGAGAAAGAGTAGCATTGGCATTTGAGATGTGGGTGTGGCATAGAATGGAGAAGGTGAGCTGGGTGGATAGAAAAACAAACATTAGAGGTGCTAGGAATGGTTGGGGAGGAAAGGGTTTTAATTGAAGCAATTAAGTGCCGACAACAGAAATGGGTGGATCAGATATTGAGAGGAGAGAGATCGCTGAAGAATGTAATAGAGGGTAGAATGCAAGGGAAAAGACAGAGGGGAAGGCAAATGCAAAAAATGTTAGATGACATAAAGGGTGGTGTGAGTTACCAGGTAACGAAGGAAAAGGCTATGAATAGGGAATATTAGGGCACTTGGACCTACCGAAAGGTAGAACACTTATGTTACGTTGTCATTGCAATACCAAAATTATTATTTATTCCAAAATAATTCCCAATACTTCTCCCCAAGGAAAGGGAAAAGTCAGGACTGGATCCATGAAATTGCTAGAGGGTTCATGAAAGGTTCACTAGTTCATCTTGTCAGACTTTTTACATGTACATTACTCCTAGAGATTATTCCTAGGCACACACCTTAATGTGCAAAGTTTCTTTTCACCTTTTTCCCAATACTACCCTAAATTTACAATATCAGTACAATTCCTTTTCCTACAATGAGTAAAAGTCATAATTTGTTTATGCAATATATACTTAATGAACTAAGTATATGTATTTTTTTTAAATTTTAGTTGAATATTTAATACAAAAGCTTATAAAATAGAGAAGAATATCCATTTTATTGAAAAATTTGGGTAAAAGTTTGAACAATAATAGTAGTAATTTTGAAAGTGCTTCGATAGCTGAGGTCATTTGTTCGGTCTTGGTTCTTCAGGTAGTTTCCATTGGGATGACTGGGCCTTAGTATCAATATATAGTATCATACCCATGACACCCTGACGTACACCCATGTTTTGCCTCAGTTATGACCCATTTAATAAGTACTGGATCGTCGTTGGCTTCATTCAGCAACTCTTGAGCAATGTTCATTCAGTGCTGCTTTTGGTCAAAATTCAACGATTTTGGGTCAAATTTTGCTGCCACCCGTTTTATGTACAAAACACCCGTAAGAATTGCTTGGCATGAGGCAAATGATAAGCCAACCTCATCAGCAACCTCTCTGATTGTGATTTGGCGATCGTCCATAGTAATTTTCTTCACCTTTTCGACATTCCAGGGCTCTCATCATCTTCAGTGTTTTCACGACCCTCTTGATTTGTATCACTTGTTAATGCTCGTTTTATTCATTGAACATTTGCCAAAAGCAACATTTATCCCATTTCTAGATGCAACTCTTTATTCCATTTCTAATGTAGAATTTAATACACATTCTTTGTTTAATTTTTATTGCAAGTCAAAAATCGCTGATCACAGTTAAACACGTGTAACCTTTTTGACAGCCAACAATATACTAAGCTTTCAAAATGGCTGCCCTTAACAACGTATGTTAGGGACATGAGTTCCAGTACACAGAAATAACATTTTGACAACTGGAATTATACAGCCCGGGGAAATTTTAAAATTCCGCTTTGTTTTTTATCACTCGTGGTATTAACACCTTACCCAATCTACCCTACTCATTCTGGACCGATGGATTTTTCCTTCATCAGTAATCAGATCTTCTCTCCTGCAGTGAGTTCTACTCAAGTGATTTTTTCATGGCCATAACGCTACTGTCAAACCTGAAATCTCCACTGACAAAACAGGCTGCTCTACAATGAACCATCTCTGAATCTTAGACTAACCCTACTTCGTGTGGATTCCAGATTGCACAGCAGAACTACAAATTTTCAAGGAATAGTTTTTGGAATCTGAAATTGGATTCATAACCTCCCAATTTTGATACTCCAAAAAGTTCCAATGCCCATCCCATTACTACTTTTTGGAAGTCCTCTAATAGTACCTGAAATTTCACATCAAAATTATTTCAAGAAGTTCCTCAAAATGAATTACAAGTTTCTTATGGAGGAAAACTTTACATACCCTAGCATCAAAACCAGGATGAATTTGGAAGTGGTCAATTTTGAATTTAGAGCATTATCACAACTCCTATTTGCATATTGAGTTATGGTTATCTATATTATTCAGAACGGCTCCATAAAAATCTTGCAATTCATTACTATGTGTTTCTAACGGGAGAATTTTTCACCTACAGAACATCAATCCAAATGGGTGATGTCCTTGTTACATTTTGAAATACTAAATAATATCTTAAGTTTCGTGTTGAAATCATTTCGAGAAGTCCTCAAAATGAGATAACTATTGATTCTTTATGAAACCATTTTCTGTGAGGTGGTATTATATAATATTAAATTAACCCTGGTACATGCCACTTAAAGCTATCTACCTTTCCTGGAATTGCAATGTGAAAATTCTGAAACTTGCTAAAATGTAAAACAAGTGTGAAAAATAGTGACATGACTGGGACTCGAACCCAGGTCTCCCACTTTCCGGGCAGGTATTCAGGCAGAATGTCGCTATTTTTCACACTTGTTATTCCTTGGGATTCAGCCGCACAACTTCAATGTGCAAAGTTAACACCTTTACCTCAATCCTTGCTAAAATGTGTTTCATATTGGAGAATTCATACCTACCTAACATTAAACCAAAAACTATTTTGGGACATGTTTTTAGCAATACAATTTGGATTATCCTTCTATAACATTGCCTAATTTTTCAAGTTTAAATCCTTCCCAGGAGTTGCTGAAAATGAATTCTGAGTTTCTCATAGATTCCTTATATATTTAAACTGGCATCAAACACTGGGTCAATTTGGAAATGGTCAACTTGGAATATAAAACATAGGCATGGATATTTTCACATGCTAAGTATTAGCTATTTTTTTTTGGGAAGTGCCCCATAAACCATCTCTTACAATGATATCTTGGTTTTCAATGCTCTATGTTAGTGGAAAGTGTCACAAAAAATTTTCTTCCCTACTTTTTCAGGGCCCAAATAAGATACAATTATTCCTTAGGAAAACATTTAGGAAGAGGTTATGGATGCTTTAAGATTACATGACGAATTTATGATGAAAAAGCAACAAGAATCTTTAGAAATAAATGCAACGAGATCATATGAAAGGCAAGATGAGGGTTTAGAAACCACTCGACAAAAAAAATAGTTTGAGCAATATTAATTCAAAATGGGTGTAAACCAAGAAGATAAGTAGAGCTGTAGAATTATCAGATTCAACAACGGATGAATATGATAATATTAAAGTAATTTATCAATTCCACTTGGAAGAAGATGATGATGTCATCATTTGCCGTCAAAATGTTGGTCCACCAGCCAGACATCACATGTGTACTCACACGAGAATATCTTTGCCATTTGACAAATTATTAATTTGTACATAAATTAATCAATAAAAATTAAAAATACTTTAAAATTAATTGTTGAGAAAAATTAATATTTAAGTTATTGACCCAAATTCAAATTTGGCATGGTAATCCGGCAGTGAGTTTTTTTTCTCCTAAACTCAGAGAGCCAAAGTATCAACTCATAGGTAGTATATCTTCATAAATNTGTGAGGATGGATTGAAGGCAGTATGTCAAATTTGCAACTTCAAAATTTCAAGAGGAGGAAAAACACCAAAATCCTTCACAACCACATCAATTATTAACCATCTTTGATCCAGGCATAATAAAGAATATAAGAAATATGAAAAGAAGAAGAAAGAATTCAAAAATAATTAAACACTTAAAACAGATTGTTCTCTCACCAATCAAACTTCAAAACAGCAGACATTAAAAGAATGCTTCAATAATGCAATTCCTTATAGTTCTGATTCTGTTGAGACTAAAAAATTAAACAGAATACTTGCTGAAATGCTATCAATAGATTGCCAACCATTTTCATTTGTTGAAGATGAAGGACTTCTGAGATTTGCACAAGCTATGAATCCCAGGTACAAAGTTCCTTCTGGAAAACATTTGATAGAAAAAAATTGTTCCTGAAGTACATTCTGCTGTACTTAAAAAGATCAATAAAAAAATTAAATGTGCTACTTGTTTATGGTGTACAACAGACATCTGGACTTGTAGAAACAACCAGAAATCTTTTTTAAGTCTCACAGCACAATGAATTGATAACGAATTCAAACAAGTTTCTGCTTTCCTTGCTTGCTGAAACATTTCTGGGTCTCACACAGCTAGTAATATAATGAACCTGATTGAAGATATATTGAAAGAATGGAAAATCGATAAAGGAAAGTGTCATGTGATTGTCAGTGACAATGGAGCAAATATGGTGAAGGCTATGAGCGATCTAGGAATTACAAGCACAAGATGTTTTGTTCACTCCCTTCAATTATGTGTTCACCAAGCAATTTTAGCTCATCGAAGCATAATAGAATTACTTGCTCAATGCAGAAAGATTGTAGGACACTTCCATCATTCCTCATCATCCAAAGAGAAACTACAAGGAATACAAAAGATTTTGAAACTGCCATGTCATGCACTTATACAAGATGGAATAGCAGTTATTACATGTTAAAAAGGCTGCTGGAACTAAAAGCGGTAATATTGTTTTTTGCTGATAGCAATATCAACTTAACAGGACCTACAGATGACCAATGGATGCTTGCAGAGAAAGCAGTTCATTTACTGGAACCTGCTGAAGAAATGACAAAACTTACGTGTCATGGAAATGCAAGTATTTCTTTAATGATACCTGCAATTAAGATCCTACTGTCATTCTATTTCAGAAAAGGTTCTGAAGTTGGTCTGCATGCAATGAAAGCTGTCATACAAATGGAAATTCAGAAACGATTTTCTGATATTGAAAGCCAGTTACATTGCTACAATTGTAGATTCTAGGTATAAAGATAAATTTTTTATGAATGGTGATACTATGCTTCAAGTACATGCCAACATTGTAGAGCTAAATTAGGAGAGCTCCTGAATGAGGACTTCACAGTTAAATCTTTTTCTGGAAATAAGCAGATAGCTCCAAGCAATACAAAAGGCTTCAATATACAGGACTGCTTCAATGAAATGTCATCCTCTTCACTACTTACCAAATCCCAACCTTCAAAAGTTGAAGAGGAAATGACTGTTTATGTAAATCAACCTCTATTAGAGAGGAAAGACTGCCCTATAACTTGGTGAAAACATCACCACCAGCAGTTTCCTACTCTAGCAGAAATATCGAAGAAGTATCTGTCCCCACCACCAACTTCTGTTGAAAGTGAGCGTCTCTTTAGTGTTGCAAANCCTGGTACATGCCACTTAAAGCTATCTACCTTTCCTGGAATTGCAATGTGAAAATTCTGAAACTTGCTAAAATGTAAAACAAGTGTGAAAAATAGTGACATGACTGGGACTCGAACCCAGGTCTCCCACTTTCCGGGCAGGTATTCAGGCAGAATGTCGCTATTTTTCACACTTGTTATTCCTTGGGATTCAGCCGCACAACTTCAATGTGCAAAGTTAACACCTTTACCTCAATCCTTGCTAAAATGTGTTTCATATTGGAGAATTCATACCTACCTAACATTAAACCAAAAACTATTTTGGGACATGTTTTTAGCAATACAATTTGGATTATCCTTCTATAACATTGCCTAATTTTTCAAGTTTAAATCCTTCCCAGGAGTTGCTGAAAATGAATTCTGAGTTTCTCATAGATTCCTTATATATTTAAACTGGCATCAAACACTGGGTCAATTTGGAAATGGTCAACTTGGAATATAAAACATAGGCATGGATATTTTCACATGCTAAGTATTAGCTATTTTTTTTTGGGAAGTGCCCCATAAACCATCTCTTACAATGATATCTTGGTTTTCAATGCTCTATGTTAGTGGAAAGTGTCACAAAAAATTTTCTTCCCTACTTTTTCAGGGCCCAAATAAGATACAATTATTCCTTAGGAAAACATTTAGGAAGAGGTTATGGATGCTTTAAGATTACATGACGAATTTATGATGAAAAAGCAACAAGAATCTTTAGAAATAAATGCAACGAGATCATATGAAAGGCAAGATGAGGGTTTAGAAACCACTCGACAAAAAAAATAGTTTGAGCAATATTAATTCAAAATGGGTGTAAACCAAGAAGATAAGTAGAGCTGTAGAATTATCAGATTCAACAACGGATGAATATGATAATATTAAAGTAATTTATCAATTCCACTTGGAAGAAGATGATGATGTCATCATTTGCCGTCAAAATGTTGGTCCACCAGCCAGACATCACATGTGTACTCACACGAGAATATCTTTGCCATTTGACAAATTATTAATTTGTACATAAATTAATCAATAAAAATTAAAAATACTTTAAAATTAATTGTTGAGAAAAATTAATATTTAAGTTATTGACCATACATAAATATCGATATTAAGATGAAGTGAGTTTACCTCGTTCTTTTGCCAATAATAATAATACTTTATTGATTATTAAATGATTTTACACCATAATAGATATTGTCATTAAGATCAAATATAAGGAAATTAAAACATTAATTCATTAAAATTAAGGTCAAAAAATTCACTTATTGAGTACAATGGTTTAGAGGTTAACCAGTTTACAATAATGTTATTAAATTTGACATCAGTAGCATGCACTGCACTAAATTGAAAAATTTAACACACAAATTAGAATGTTTTGTGTTTTAGTTAGTCTACATGAGGGTTTGTCTATTTTCTTTGAGTTTCTTGTTTCATAATGATGAATATCAGATCTTGTTTTGAGAGATTTCAGGTTTTCTTTAGCATGTCTTAGATTTAGTTATGTATACAAGCTGTAAACAGTCATTATTTTTAAACTGACAAAGAGAGGTTTGCAGTGTTCTTTCGGTGAAGAGTTAGTTACGATTTTGATTGCTCTCTTTTGTAATATTACAATAGATTTAACTTCAGATGCATGACCCCATAGTCTAAGACCACAGCATAAATGTGAATTGAAAAAGGCAAAGTAAGCATTTCTCGCAGTTTCAAGAGGAACTATATTCTAAAAAGGTGTTAAAGACAACAGACAGTGGAAAAGCAATAACATGAATTCACCAACTCATTTGTGAGCCCATAAGCATCTCTGGTTTTTGAAGATTTAAAACCCTTAACTATTTTAATGATTTCATGAGGAGTTACCCAGGCCCATTTGAAGATATTTTTGCTCAACTTGAGATTATTCAGCAGGGTTAAGGGACTGTATTGTGGCTGTTGCACTTCAGAGAGAATATTCTCAATACCAGTAACAAAGTGATTATTCAGAATATTTGGCCGAATTGGTATGAGGAATATTAGAAGAGGTTTCATGTTTTATAAGCATCCAAGCTGCTTTTGTATAGGTTGCTGTATTTATGAATTCAGCATTAAACTTATTTTTGGCAAGAGCAATTGTTTGGAATAATCCTTTTTAAAATCTTTGTAGGCTGTCTTCAATTTACTGTTCTGAGTTAGCTTACTTTGATCTATGATGAAGTGAAACAAGCTTTTCTCTCATTTGTGCAAGTTCTGGGGAGAACCACACCTTTTTAATTGTTCTTTTATATTTTGAGGTTGGCTTTACTGGAAAGCAGTAATTGAAGATGTCATAAAAGCCATAAAAGATATCAAAAAAGTCTGAAGTTACTGTTACCACCAGAGTCAATAGGGACACATATGGAAATTGGTCCAATAATAATGTAACAGAATGTGCCTCTATTGTGGGTTTGAGTATATGGGACATAAGAAGACATTAGCTGCAGCAATTTAGAGGAAAAAATGAAATAATGTAATAGCTTATACAAGAATAAAATGTCATCTATTAGGTAAGGTTATTCAGTCCCAAGCTTTATAAACTCCATAGTTGAGATACTAATGTCACATTTATTGGCACAAATACTAGCAAACTATTTAAAACATTTTTCAAGTCTCCTTCTACTACAGTCATAGGATGTATTCCAAGTTAGGCCATCTAGCAAAGGGGGCCTGGGTGCTAAATTTCTATGAGGTCAAGTTATCCTCTGCCCATGTGATAAGTATTTGGTTGTAAATTAAGCATGGTAATTGCTGTTACAACTTTTTCCACAGATGTGTCATCTTTCTTGTGTAATTTAATTACACCTAAAGGTTAGATGCTTTTTTAAATGTGGCCCATTAAAAATGGAAGGTTGCTAGGGATCTCTTAGTTTGCCCTGGGCATCATTTACTAAACATTCTACCTTTATACAAGACAGTAATCGATTAAGGAAGTAAAATCATGGTTTATGCATTCCCAGCCATACCCCATAAAGAAGGCTTGCAGGGTACATAAGTAAATGTAGATTTAAACAACGAAAAGCACACTTTTCACACTTGTTATTCCTTAACGAAAAGCATGTTTAGAAACTCCATCATTTTGAAATACTGTTGACAAAAATGAGCTAATTAATAAAACACTCCTATATGGTCGTAAGTTTGTCTCTGTGATTGCAAGCGATTAAAGTGAGCTTTACAGGCATTTCTTACGGAAACAGTTTTAAACGTCTGGAGTCGAACCGGGGACAGTTCGATGAATAAAAAGTAGCCTATTATCTTTCCGGGGAAGATATTTTACAATCTTTGAAGTTTGAAAGTTGTGCGACATCTAGCTCTCGAGTTGTAGGCGAACATAAGGACATTCAAACTTTTTACTTTATACATAAGATTTAGAACGACGGATTTCTTTGCTGGGGCACTTCAAAAAAGGCGGCTCTTATATTCAAAGATCAGAACGTTTAAAACTCATGGAAGAGCTTTGCTCAAATGGAACTTTTGAAGAAAATTCAACTGCCTCGGCATGGTTACTCATTCGACGAAAGTTTTTCACATTCTTTGGATTCTCCATTTCACTGGCTCTTTCGAAAAGTGCTGGTTAGCCAACCTTGACTGGTTCGTCAGTTCCACTTCTTACTCAAAAACACTCGGGAGAAGAAGGCCTTTCTTTCCACAATTCCTTCAAGTGTTGTCGTGCGGACACTACTGTAAGTAACTAACAAGAATTGTACGAGATACTTTAAGATTTGGTTTGCTTTTCTAGCTATAGTTAACTGAGTGTAACATTATAATGTTACACCATGAGCTTACCCTTTCAAAATAAAACTTTATTTTATATGTTTCTTATATTTCTCCTGTATATATACAGGAAAAATATAAGATGTATATATACTCCTGTATATATACATGCATATGTAAGCTATAGCTTATAGATAGGTTAATAGTTTAATAAAACCTACCTGTTATAATTCAAGCTTTATTAATTTCTTAGTGCTACAACGACTTTGTCATAATATGTACTAAAGCTTGTCCCTGTGAAAAAACTTCGATTAGGACCGAGGAAAATTTAATGAGCATTTTCAGCCTTGGACTGTGTACGGTGAATTCGTTTTCATGCGTCGCAAACCTTGAATTCCTCAACTCCCTCGACTTACCCGTATTAAATGCCGTTGCTCCTGCATTATGTAGTTATATTCCGCTGAATCGGGGTACGGGTTATAGAAATGTATTTACTCAAGGAAAGGGTAGGCTTATGACGGTAAATTATTAGTGTAGGAAAGTGAACTTGTGAGGTATAAGAATTATCGCCACCCTCTCAGATTCGAACAAATCAAACATGTTAAGAAATGTCGAATACATTTGAGCCTCATTTGCATCAAGAAAACTTTGTTAATTAGTAAAATCCCTGCGTACCGTATTAATTCTGATGTGTGTACTGAGGAAATTAATTTATATAGCATCGTAAAATTAGCGTGAGTTAACTGATTTATGCTAAAGATGGAGGTATAAGTAGAGTTGCAGCTACTAAAATTACTGATGTGGAAATTAGTTTAAAATATCATGAGAAACTCGCAAAAAGAGTAATAAAATTAGAAGGACCATTGCATGATTAAAATAGTACGATTAACATAAAACTGCTGATTAGGTACTGAATTTTATTAGAATTTTACGTGAAAGAAGTATGAATTTATTTCAAAAATTTTCCCGGGAAAAGCGATATTCACAGAGTTTCACTACTACAGTTTTATTTGATTTAATTCTCGATTGCAAGTAATCTGGAAGTAACCCCTTAAATAAAGTCAGGCAAGCAATTATATATTTGTTTGAAATGTTTGGGCTCGTTACTTTTTCTCACCTTGATTAATATCATTAAGATCGCGAAGATAGAGCGATCAATTGCAGATGACGCTCTTATCTCCTGGTAAGAATTGAAACTCGCCATGAACTGAGACGGCTCAAAACTCATTGGCTGGCATTATTTATTCGTATGTTCATGCGGAAAGCAAGCAAGCTACGCATAGTTTGACAGCTTTTTTGTACGAAAAATTATTCTTTCGGAGTGAAAGGTAAGAAATAGGATGTTTTTGAGAACAGATTGGTTTCTCGATGACCTATAGTCTATATTTAGGGTATTGATTTCTGCTTGCGTAGATGTGGTTGCTAACTTGCGTTCTTTAACCAAACAATATTTAGACTAATTTGTAAAATTTTGTCGAAACATCACTTTCTACTTAAATTTTATTGCTGAGTAAAAATCTTACATCGTTGATCTTCTTGTAGTCCATCAGTTGAATCGGATAGAGATAAGATAGGTGAAAAGGTGTGTGTAACCATTTTATTTGCTATGAAATTTTAGAAACTGAAACCGATGAAGTATTTTCGATATATGTGTTTTAAAAGGTAAGATTTGTATATGTTAATGGTTTTCGTGCCTCGAACTTTGTAGGATGAACTATTCGGCCCTACAATTTTAGTGATGAATTTAAATTTCCGTGTGTTGGAGATGAATTTAATTCTGGAGATCTCAGCGTTTCGCTCTTGCTGATGTGTCGTTACTAATAGCTTTGGCTACGATGTTGGGAAGTATATTTTCTTATTGGCAATCGTTGAATAATCGTAACCAAAAACTTTGTTCATGATAAAATTTGACTAATTATTGATAGTTGATAGTGTTAATTATGTTCTTGAAATGTTAATACATTTAGAGGAGTTTTAGAAGATAGTCATATCCGTTTTGTGTTCAGTTTATTGTAGATTTTTCTTCATGCTTCCCTATTTATTTTCGAAGAAGTCGACAGCTTAATATTAGAGAGATCGGACGTAAGTTGAATAATTAAATTTGTTTTCAGTGGAAGAAGATTTCATAACAGTATAAATGCAATTAGAGTGAACCAAGTAAATGACGAAGTGAATATTTCCTAGTAATTTTCCTAGTAACATTTTTAATCAGCTTGCGGCGTGAAAAATTTATACTGAAATTTATACTGCCAGAAATAAATTTGTTACAGAAAATGGCAATTCCTACATCTACAACTTCTATAATATTTAACAAAGGTTCTTTTCTTGTTTAATTTATTTTGCTACTCCTTGGTTTCATTGAATTGCTTGGCTTCTGTTCTATGACAACTGTAGTTATATTTTGTTTGATCCAATATTAAAAAAGGGATATCACTATCAAAAAGAGAACTCAAAAATAATTCCTTGTAACCCTTAAAGTCCCAATATATTGGCACCTTTTATGCTA
Organism: Ladona fulva; assembly: GCA_000376725.2. Lineage (NCBI taxonomy): Eukaryota > Metazoa > Arthropoda > Insecta > Odonata > Libellulidae > Ladona > Ladona fulva. The sequence continues at coordinate 109,940 of KZ308723.1, forward strand.
AAATAAAACCCCAGGGACTTTTGTCCAGGGATTTTGATGAAAATTTTTGTAGGAAGTGGAGTAATAAAAAAGTGTGGATGGGCCTTAGTTTCGCTGCAATAAATTATTGAAAATAGGCAATTGGAGTGTGGGCAACACAATGTTGTAGTGAAGGCAGTGATTATTAAGACAGTTTCGCGAGTATCGTGTATTTATTTGGGGAAATGTGCATGTCACTGACGATGGTCACCCTGTGGAGTCCAAATTAGGAGGATGCCAAAAATGTTAAAATGATGCCTCTTCCTTGGAAATGCACACTATATATATTGTGGAGGAGCAGACACTTTGTACTTTCTCTATTGAACGTTTTCTCCAGTCCTCTGTGCTTGTCTATTCTTAGGTCTTGTTTTGTAATGCATGTAATGTATTAGTAACAAGTATCAGTGGTCTTGTTTACCTAAGAGACAAATGCACAGAGGAAGGGCAGTGGCCTTGAAAGTGTTTGCCGCCTCCAATTACCGCTACTACTCAGTTCCAGCCGAATGGTTGGGATACCTAATGGTTACATGTTTTTCTTCATCTTACACTCACTTTCTTTTTCTATATATTTTTTTGCTGCTCATAGTTAGACGTGAGTACAATATTTTCATTCCCTTACCTAATATTTGATTGTATAATAAAATTTCAAATGAATAAATCTCAATGAGAGGGCTTTCCTGTAAACATCACGAAAGATGCTTTAAACGTCTTTGGTTAAGCAATCAATCCTCTTTCATTAGGCAGTACAGTCCTCAATTTCGATGTTTCTTCCCATATTTCATAAGTACAGGAAAATGCCCCACATTGAACAATATTTTCTTTTTCTCGTATATTTGCAAAATATTAGAAAACTTAACAAAATCACCTGCATATTAATTCACTGGTTGCATTTGGTTAATATTGACCATAATTTAGTGAATTAAAATTTCAATTCACAGGGTAATAAGGCTCCCACATTGTTGAAATCTTGACTTCTTCATAGCATCCTAACCTAATATCCTCCTTTCTGTTTTTGCTCAAACTATTTTTCTCTCCAGTTCCGCCATCCTGATTCCCAGGAAGTATTCCACATCCCCTCCATTTCTTTGGCACTTATCTGTGGCATATCTGAGCAAGGAATCCCGTTACCCTGATTTCTGGAGACACCTTCTTGGGAACCAACTTCTGCTTGTCCTCTTCTCCTTCCAAATCGTCTGAAGAATCTCCATTTCCTCAGTCAAGCTCTTAATTTTCATCTGGGCCCCCTCCAACTCCTTTAGTTCTGCTATTTTCTTCTTGCATAATGATAAAATATTAAGTACAAGAATGAAAATATTGTCCTCATGTGCAGCAAGGAAAATATGTAGAGAAAGAAAATGAGTGTTAGACAAAGAAAAACAAGCAAACACAGGGTAATCTCCCAATCCATTTGGCTGGTATTGTTGTGTTGTAGAGTTGCATATACTCAGATAACCTATTTTCAATCATTTACTGAAGGGAAATCAATGCCTATTCACTCAAACTCCCTCACAATTTTTCATTACTCAACTTCCTACATTTAATACAAAAATTTTAATCAAAATCCATGGACAAAAGTAAGAATCACTCCTTAGAAGATGTAAATTTGACAGTTATTGTCATCATGATGTCTTATTGTGTTCTGTTTATTTCATAAAATGAATTTCTCAGGTCTGCTAACAAAAAGCTGCATGGGAGTTTTCCTCTTGATCTTATAGATTTCTGAATATGGGAAAAATACTGAAAAAAATAAAATGCTGTCACATCTGGTTTTGCCATGAGAATGTATTAGTAATAAGTATCAGTGACTGTCAAAGATTCTTATAAGCTATTCTCAATTAGCAATTTCTTGTACATTCCTGTAATTTACAATGAATTCTACAATTTTGACAAGGATTACAGAGTAAGTAAACAATGACGGAGGAAATATGGGTACAGTGTGGGATTTGAGGTAGCACACAGTCAATCGTGTTATGACAGGTTCACAGAAGCTGTGGTGGGGAAAAGGCATTTAACAGACATTGATGTGTCCTAATCTGTGTGTAAATGTTCTTTCCATCCAAGTGTGTTGATGCACTGTCTTTCAGTATTTGATACTGTTGCAGTATGTATAGAAGAGACACTTTTATTTCTCCAGATAGCATATATTTATTTGTGGTGAAGACACTGTTAAAGTGCAATTGCCAATTGATTTAGTGAAGAAAGCGAGTTTGCTTACTTCAAACTAAAACCTGGTGATCAAAATGAGGCCTGTGCCCTCTATTAGGTGTGCATGAGATGTAAAGAAGATCTCCGCTTGTTGGAACGCTAGTACACTAACCACTCCGCCACCACGGCCGGCAATCATCTCATGATCTCAGGGACTGAACTACAGAACATGAGATTTCCCACTTAAGTCATATGAATTCTCTTTCTCCTTATTCACACTACATAACTAATGTTTTGAATGATAAGAGGTTTCTATTTCTTAGACTCAATCTAAACAATTCAGCAATATCTTTTGACAGGCCCACATCACATCAACATCGTTCCTGGGTTTGAATCCTGGCTGATCGGATTTTTCCTATTAGGGAATGGTTGTGAGTGTTTGTGAATAGTAATAACTATTAAAATGGATGTAATTGGGGTTGACCTGTTTCCATTAGAAAAGTTATTATTATGATTTGAAATAGATTGTGAGCCTTCCCTATGGACCTTTTTTTAGGATCTTTGAAAATAAGCATTAAAGCAGTGTTCTTGAGTAATGGAAAGGATTTCACATCACTTCCTGTTAGATACACTCCTGGAGAAAAGTTATACTACGATCTTCCTGGGACCTTCAAATGAGTGGTAGGGTATTCATAGCGATTAAGAGTTTTCCACAGATTTATTCACATATGTATAGAAATGGTTAGCGTCTGGTGCACTATTAGTCAATCCAATAAGCCGAATATAAATGTATGTGCTTTCTACCACCCACCCAACTCTTCACGTCAGGTTTTGCGTAGTCTTAACGAAGAAATTAACTTTTGTGTAAAAATAACAATAGCATAACTTTAATTGGTGGGGATTTTTATCTTCCGGATATCGATTGGATGAATCATGTAGTTAAGAAAGGAACCCGAGATATGGACTCTTGCAGAACCTTATTAAATATAATGCAGAAAAATTTGTTACATCAGATAGTTAAAGAGCCTACCAGGGAAAGAAACATATTAGATCTTCTCACTAATATGCCCGAGAGATCATCAATCACATTAATTTTTGATGGAATATAGAGCCATAGTTAAAGATTTTGATGTTAACTTGGTAAGGCACAGAAAACCGAAGCGCAAAGTATAATGTATAATAAATAACTTAACATGGAGTACCCACATCCATAATATATGTGGAAAATCACATAAGAAATTTGGCTTCGTTCAGAGAATAGTATGTCGGAGCAATGAAAATGTTTGTGAGCGATGTTACTTTGCGTTAATTAGACCTCATCTTGAGTACACGTGTAGGGTATGGGACCCTGCCTATAAGTGTTGTGTTTGAGAATTAGAAAAAGTAGGGAAAGGAAATATGTTTTGTAGAGAATCGCTACGATAAATCTGTGCGTGTCACTCAGATGCTTTGGGATGCAAGATGGGTAATCTGTAAAGTTAGAAGATTTCAGCAAAGTATCAATTTACTAAATAAATTTAGAGAAAGCACATTGAGATGATGTAGCTGATATAATGCATTCACCCTTCCTTCCTTCCTTCCGATACTGCAAGAAAGATCAGGGAAATAGATGCTAGAACCAATCTAAAGTAATCGATTAGAGAAATAGTCAGGGTTCATGCATCCCCTGCAACACGCCAAAAGGTGGCTTGCAGGGTACTTACATAGACAATGCATTCCTTTTTTACTTTTGCCTCCTGTCCCAGTAGAAATTTAAATATCTTCGTCTTAACATTTTCATAAAATCTTTACTGGACAGAAACAGACTGGTCAGTTTGAGAAACTCAGCCAAAGAAAAATCTTCCATAGAAGACACATTCCTTGAGAAAAGTTCTGCAGTCACCCTTTAACATCATACTTGCTCTTATGATGCAGTTCCTACTAAAAGATGGGGGATTTTCAAATTTCTGTGCTTCAAGTTTCCAAAACTGAATGAGAAAGCATGCGAACTGCATTTATAGCTCAAGGCTGCAACATGAGCGTTGATGATCACACGTGGACTACTTTTCTGAAAACTTAAGAGCCAACAGTAAGGAGTAGGGATTTCTCAAGGATATTATGGAGAGACATCACAAGATGGGATACAAGTCTGATGGCTGACTTCTGTTAGATGTGTAAGTGGGAAACAGGAAATTCCAGAATCCGAAAGAGAACCAGGAGAAGTGTGGAAGAGAAGAGAAAAAGGTTTCACAGATGAACAGAGTGACAACTGGATATCTCTTAATCACGGGTATATAAGGATTGACAAATGTAATTCTGTTTTACGTTTTTATGGGTTTTTTTTTTTTTCAAAAACTCTGTGTATTATATTCATCCATTTTGTGGTAAAACTGTATGTGACAGGCAGATATGAATACATATGAATGTAATTTTCAGACTCAGCAAACCCTAAAAAATTATTTTTGCAGACCTGTGTTGTCAAACATTTACTTGAATACATGAGAATTTTCTTATGAATGGGTAACAAGTAATAATAATTCCATTGAAACATTAAATCATGTTGTTAATATTTTAATGGGAGTATGATATTTCATTATTATTATTATTAATGTTATTCATAGGTGAATGACAGTAAAAAAAGTACAAAATAAAGTTCAGAATTTTCAGTAAAAGTTATGTATTAAACAACATTTATGTTGTAGTTCCATTAAAAATTAAAAAATTATTGTTTACAAAATAGAAAAAAACAAGATAGAATGAATTTGGCTAAATTATATATTCATAATGTTACAAGGTTGTTATTGTCTCAGCTTAAAAGTCCTCTTGAGTTTCATCAGAAAGTTCTATGCTTAGGTTACGCTTTGTCAGGCATTAAATTACTAATGAATTTTCAGTTGTCTTGATTATGTAGTAGTGGTATCCTATTACCCTCAATTTTTGGTTTAGAAATTGTTTCTATATTTCCATGTTTGGATGGTTTTAACTCTCCGAGTTATATTTAGCTTAAACGTATGTTTCAGTCGCAATTATGGTAATCCTTATATTTTTCAGAAGTTTCTAAAATCTGAGAATGCCTCCTAAAACCAGTGGCATGACGGCCAAAAAGGCAGGGAAAGCCCAGAAAAATATTTCTAAAGGAGACAAGAAGAAAAAGAGGAGGAGGAAGGAGAGCTATGCCATTTATATCTACAAGGTTCTTAAGCAAGTCCACCCGGACACTGGAATTTCAAGCAAAGCAATGAGCATCATGAACAGTTTTGTCAATGACATATTTGAGAGGATTGCAGCAGAAGCTTCTCGTTTGGCCCATTACAACAAAAGGTCAACCATCACCAGCAGGGAAGTGCAGACTGCTGTTCGTCTTCTACTGCCTGGAGAATTGGCCAAGCACGCCGTCAGTGAAGGCACAAAGGCAGTCACCAAGTACACCAGCTCCAAATAGAAGGCTAATTCCCACATTTGAAAACCTTACCAAGTGCATTTGCTATTTTAAGCACAAGAATAGTTACAGTTGCTGCAAACTTATGAATTTCGTTAATGTAATTTTAATTTCCATGCTGCCCGTATGTTAATTTTGTAATTTTGAAAAATAAACTATCGTTCAAGCTTTCTTTGACTCCTCTTTTTTTCTTTCAGTCATTTCATTACCATCCGTTTTATTTAATCCTCCTATATGATGTGCTCTCTACATTTGATAGAATAAAATGAATAGTGTCAGCACTGCAGTATTTTGCTTATTACAAGGTAAATTGAGCTTGTGGCAGTTAAGTACGTGCCAATTGAGTAATGTGTTGATACACTTGTATAGCNGTTTTATTTAATCCTCCTATATGATGTGCTCTCTACATTTGATAGAATAAAATGAATAGTGTCAGCACTGCAGTATTTTGCTTATTACAAGGTAAATTGAGCTTGTGGCAGTTAAGTACGTGCCAATTGAGTAATGTGTTGATACACTTGTATAGCTGTATGATGATGAAGTGACATGATTTCTCCTGTTAATAATTAATCTGAGTAGTTCTATCAATCTTAAAAAAGGTACTAAGTAGAATAAACAGTGTTGAAAAAGGAAAGCGATTTGTCTTCAGTGTTTACCATTAACTAGGTGATTACAATGAGTTTCATTTGCAGGTACGTTTGATGTTAGGTACTCCTCGAGGCAAGATCTTCCTATTGGGCATTCACTGTGATTTTCTCCAAAATGCCTTCACATTAGTAATTTGATTAAATTGTTATAAAAGAAGTATTGTACTTAGGAAGCTACTTTTGTACTTAATTCACTGTATCAGAGCCTCATTCATGGACGAAGCTTTTGAGATACTCATTTGTACTTTTACTCACTTTTTACAAACTTTCTTCTCTGAGACTCTATAAACAGTAATGTACTGATTTTATCTCTTTCCATTTCGTCATCCTTAATTTGCCTTCTTTCAATGAGAATCAGTGGGGACAAGCAGCACTCCTTTCTCTTCTTTGTTGTATTCATATTTAATCAACTCTATTTACTATTTATTAAGGGCATACATGTCTTCTACCACAGTGATTGACATGTATTTCTTTTAAGATCTGTGGCATTCTGCTCTGGTATAAGTTGTTGAAACTTACTCTAGATCTGCAAAAGCAATGTAAGTTGGTCTTTCTCCTTCAGAATTACCTCAATTGCTGTGTAAAATCAACTACAATCTGCAGCTCATCAGTAAATGGAGTGAAGATAACTTTATCAACCTTAATCCTGTTAAATGACAAGCCATCAAGATCAGATATCTCAAACTTCTTAACTCTGTAAACAACGATAACCTAGCAGCAGTGATGGGAAAAGTACTGAAAAAATGTAATCAGGCTCAATTACAATTACACTGTCAAATTTGTAATTACTTACAATTACAAATTACTCTTTGAAAAAGTAATCAGTAGGATTACAATTACTTTTTATTTTGCTCCTGTAAATGACGCAATCACAGTCAATATTTTCTCAAACAGGGAGTACTAACATGCAAATCAGGATTTGAGATATTCTTTAAAGAACAATTAAAATGTTGGATTTAGGCACTATGATTACTACAGTAATTATAGTGCCTAAATATTTATGTTCTAACAAAATTTACACCTGTTGATGAGGATGTATTCTAAAATCAACATCATGCAAATAAATAGAAAACGCTCACAATATAATGAATGTACTTAAGGTAAAAACACCAATTTTTAAATATTTGAATTTACTTTGTAGGGTGTCCATGGCTGATGTCTTGATTTGATTCTTCTCATACACACAGCGATTGCTTCCTCTCTTCACTACGTTCACCGATGGCATGAGAAGGTTTATGTACTAGCTGGTTGTATTTGTATTGCCAAACTTATATCGCGTAACCCACCCAATGTAGCTACATTGTAGCATTTATATTTTCACCCACATTCACGTATCGTTTGACCCTTATCTAGTTCTCGAAAGCAGCTCGTGGCGTGGCGGGAAGTCACCTCTCCCCTCCGTGAAATAGGGAACTGAAACTCCACTCAGCAAGCCGAGGACGCAGAAATGAATTGCATAACCCGCGTCATGTAGCTTCACTGTAGCATTTACATTTTTACTCGTATTCACGTATTGTCTGGCCCTTCTCAGGTTCTCGGAAGCAACTACGCTCCTAGGTGGGGAGTTGCCCCCACCCTCCCAAGAGAAGAGAAATTCGGCGTTCCAGGGTGAACAATGTAGTTAAAAACTGCCTCTCAATGTTCAGCGTGCCAGGAATTCAAATTTTCACTTTAATTACTCAAATGTAACGATTACTCGCACGAGCTTTGAATTAGATTAACAGTAAAAATTACTTAAAAAAAAATGTATCGATTACAAGTAAAAAATAACCAAAATGTAATCGTTACAAGTAATTTGATTACTTTTACTTCGTTACATCACATCACTGCCTACCAGTGCTTGAACTAAATGGCACTGCAATTCAGTTCTGCAAATCAGTGAAAAACCTTGGTCTCTATATGAAGAAAACACTTACTTGGTCCAATCACATCCTTCACAAATGTAAAAACGTAAATTTCTCACTTCACACACTCAGGCGTGCAGGAAGTTTCCTTTCTCCCTCTGTGAAATTACTAAACTCCTTAGTCATGCCGCACTTGTGACTACTGTGATACAGTCTAACAGGATCTGTCGGGGGAACTTGCCATAAAACTGCATGCAAAAAGCTGCAGTGAGAATTATTTTCAACTTGAAAAAAGATTATCAGGTTTCCAAATATTACTCTAAACTGTCAATGACAAGATTAGAAGCAATATATTCTGTCATCCACATATAGATTTTTAAACACTAGATCTCCACAATACATTTATAGCTCATTTGTGTCTCTAGATACAATTCATGACACAAGAGGTTGTAAGAAACTCCTGATTCCCCAGCATAGAACTGAAATATTTCACGAATCATTTACAGTCACATTTCGGAACTCACTTCCTCCAAGTATGGAAAACTTGCCATGTACAGCTTTAAGCATAAACGCCACAATCTCTAGCAAAACAGAACTCAAATGTTCTGACCTCGTCTAAATTCTTTTAGCCCACTCTGAATGCACCAATGCCCAACATATTTACATCTTTTTCTGTTAGAAAAACCTTTCTGTCCCCTATATCTGGTTTTGGTCCGCTCTGTCCCATGTAGTATATGTACATAAATAAATAATTATAAGGTAGCTTAGATTATTTATAGAAGATTTATATTGTAACTGCTGGTGACTGTAATGGTTTTTGTTGTATTTTTTGTTTGTACCTTTGTAAAGTGTACTGTTTGCTTTTTCTTGTTTACATTTTTATATGTCAACACATTTCTATCTCGAGTAACTATGAAAACTGTGATTGTTTTGTTTTTTTCTTTCTTGTAATTGGGATTCTTTCTTAGTAATTGCAATTTCTATAACTGTTCTGTTTTTCCTTTTCAGATAATTCAGAATGTGTTCTGCTTATTATACAAGGGTATTTCCATCTGTATCAGCTGTATGTAAATTGTTCTTGTTTCGTTTGCTGGTTTACCTTGAATTTGTCAAAGAAGAAACAATTCTTTATCTCTAATTAGGTTTCCATCAAAATCACATTCATTGACAATATCTGGTGTGTCACACAATTTCTTAATAAGTTACCTTTCTACTAAGTGCAGAGATTAATGTAAAATGTTCTTGTACAGATGAATTATTCTAATTCCAAAAATGTATTGAACGATGAAATTGAAGGTGATGCAATCATGAAATATAAAACTCTTCCTTGAAGTGCTATTCATCAGACTTGTGAGTTTCCTTCAATTATTATAGAAAAGGTACTATGAGAAATGCAAGTCGGTAAAGCTTAAACATCTGAAAAAGCTTGCAAAAATGGCTGTGTAGTTGAGTTTCTATGGACAACTTCTTTTGTTTGAGCATCCTCTGGAAATTAAGGATTTAATGAGGGATTTTATCACAAGGCTTTTGAAAACAAATCCTCCCATTCCCATTTGGACAATCAGTATTTTTCTACTTTGACTTTTAATTTTCATTTGAAGATTATTCATTTCTCTCAGTCATGGTGTACTTTATCTGAGGTTCACTTGCCTCCAATCCATAACTTGTTGCCATGGTTTCAAACACTGCTTTTAATTCTTCCATGTCCATGCTTGTTATCACTACATCATCTTTGTATGCTAGGGTTTAAGCATCATTAAAAGACCTCTGCAAGTTGAATGATTCCAATTGTATTCCAGGCATTATCGAATCATACATTGGCTTTCTATCATGCAAAATAATGTATAATGACCAGAGTAATGGAATGTATGATGAAAAGTGACTGTAAAAGAACAAAGATTGTAAAACAGCATTTTTGATCAGAATGATACCAACTGAATTAAAATATAGAAATAAATGTGGGAAGCCTGGTTAACATATGCTACATGCTTCTATGTAGAATTAGATTCTATTCAATTACCTTTGTAGTTCTATATAGAGGCATGAGACAAAATCGAAATATTTTTTTAAATGAAATGTATTAATAATTAATATATATCGCTAACATAAAAGATTTACAAAATAACTTAGTAAATTGTACCCAGGTACAACTCTTTCTCTTTATGAAATACACTTTCAGTTAGACCTAATGTATGCAATTGCATTACAGATATTACATGAATTACTTGGACTGAAATACTCGTAATAATTAATTTTTGACCGTCTATTGATTTAGAACCTTTTTTTGGTTTATGAAGTCTCTTATACTTGTTACGTAATTTGACCATCTGGGGACAAGGAAAGCATAGCCTTTCATCAGTGTGAATTTCTTCACTTCATCTGCTTTCTTTTTATGCACTGTTTCGTAATAATGTGACCTTTGAACTAAATAATATGTTCACCTATTGTTTGAAACTTTGATTGTTCACAAAGTGCTAGGAAACGCCTATTGAAATGTTTTATTTGGGACCTGACATTAAGTGCTCTTTCATAATCTATGTCTTAAGCAAACTGCANGACCTGACATTAAATGCTCTATCATAATCTATGTCTTAAGCAAACTGCAGTCTCTCGTCTTCCAAATATAAAAAATACCCCAACAGTCATAACAAGATTTTTATTTATTCCTATCATACTTGGGACATAATAAACAAAGTCAGAAACTTTCAAAATTTTAATATATTTCATATAAAGATGTTTGAAGTCAAACTTGGATTTTGGGTCAAATAACCCACACCGTCCTTCTCTTGTTAAAGGTGGAACTTATTGTAAATTATACAAATAATTCTTTAAGAAATGTACTTTCATGTATTTAGGTGATTCAATTAATTGGCTTTGCTGGAGCTTTATGGATGTTGTTAATAACTTATATGCAAACTCATTTCCAATTGTGTAGAAATTGCCATAAAGTCATCACTCAATATACTCTGCTATGCACAAACAATATACTCTGCTAAACCATCTAGGTTTAGCAGAGTATATTGTTTGTCTGCTTTGACTATAGCGCAGTGTAGTGGGGTGTATTTGTTATGGAAATAATTTCTTAAGTTTACTATCTGTTTGTTATGAAGTATCTGAATGTCTTTTAGCCCTCTTCCTCCATTTTTTCTATTGATAGTTATCCTCTTGATGCAGGAGTTTGGGTGTAGCATTCGATTTTCAGTGAGCTGGGTTCTATTGAATCTATTTAATTCTTCAAGGTCTGTTTGCGACCACTTTATGATGCCAAATGAGTATGTAAGGATTGGCATTGCATATGTATTTATTGATTTGAATAAATTGTTGGAGTTGAGTTTAGATTTTAAAATAAGTTTAAGTCTTTTTCTATATTTTCTTTAAGTTACCTTTTAATATTTGCATGGTTGATACTCGTACTTTGGTCGAATCCTAGATATTTATATGTTTCTTCGGGTTCCATGTTGCTTATTGTTTCCATGCTAAGAGCCTCTGTTGTTTGTCCTATTTTGATCCTGCCCCTTTCTATGTGTAACATTTTACATTTGTCAATGCCAAATTCCATGCACGTGTCTTTGGTAAACTCTTCTGTGATTTTTAATAGTGCCTGTATTTGCATTTTGCTTGGAACAAAGAGTTTGATGTCATCCATATAAAGAAGATGATTTATTACATGTTGAGTGGTATTACGATGTCTGATTTTGAAGCCATAACCGGTGCTATTGAGAGTATTTGAAAGTGGATTTAAACATAGGCAAAACCAAAGGGGGCTAAGTGAGTCTCCTTGAAATATTCCCCTATTTATCTTAATTTCTTCTGTACTTATATGTTCCTCTTCTGTCTTTAGACATATTGTTGTCCTCCAGGTTTTCATACTTTCCGAAAGGAAATACTGTAAATGTTTGTCAATTTTATAAATTTCCAATATTTTAAGCAGCCAGCTATGTGGCACTGAACCGAAAGCTTTTTTGTAATCAGTATAGCATGTTATCAAATTTCGTTGTTCTCTTTCAGGCTGTTTCATAATCACACTATCTATTATGACCTGTTCTTTACATCCTTGGCTGTTTCTCTTGCATCGTTTTTGTTCTTCTGTAATAATGTTATATTGTGTTAGATGTTTGTCTATTTTCTGTGCTATGAGAGCTGTGATTATTTTATAGAGTGTGGGTAAGCGAGTGATAGGTCTGTAATTTTCTGGGTTTTCTGATCTTCCATTTTTATGTATGTTTTCCCTTTTGTTAGGAATTGTGGCATTCTTTGGGTTCTCGTATTATTTCATTGATAAGTTTCGTCAACAGGTGGTGCATTACAGTAAATTTCTTGTACCAAAAATTTTGTAAATGGTCGATTCCAGGTGCTTTCCAATTGCATGTTCTTCTGATTACTTGTATGAGTTCTTCAGTTGTGATTGCATGGTTTGACTGCTGAGGTATTTCTTTCATTCTCTCTTGCTCTGTGTTTATCCATGTAGCTGAGTACATATGGTTTTTGGGTTGAGACCAGATGTTTTCCCAGAAGTCCTTTATATCCTGTGTGCTTGGTGGTATTAGTTTTGTTTCATCTTTCTTCTCCTGATTTCGGTAGAATTGTTTTTCATTTCTTAAAAATTGCATGTTCTATAATATTCTTAAATTTGTTTCTCTGTACCTTCTCAGTCTCAAGTTGTAAGCTGAAAGTTTCTGTTTAAGAGTATGTAATGTTTCGGTTGGTGTTTCATTATTCTTTTGTAAGATGTTCTTTACGTATTGAATAATTTTCTTTGAGTGATTTCCCTTTATATACTGAGTCATTCTTCCTATATCCTTTCTTAGATTCGCTATTTTATTTTCAAGCCTAATCTCCCATTTGGGCTTTTGTTTTTTCTGCGGAGGTTCATCTGATGTATTTTGCTTGTTTTTGATTCAAGTCACTGTAGCAGCTGCATAAATAAGTAGGTGAAGCTCTTCCAAATTTATTATTTCCTCTATAAATTTCTCTAGGAAATTGTTGACTGTATTTATGATATTAATTGTTCCTTTATTAAAATTAAGTTTTGGGAGTGGTGTTCTATTTTCTGGTCTAATTCCTCTCCATTTAAACATAACTGATTCTATTTCATCCTGTATTTCTTGTCGTATCTCTGTGCTTCTGTGTCTGTCCAAGCTTGTTGGTTGTAGGTCACTTATTTCTGGGGGGATCGTATTTGGTTCTATCGCCGCTTCATTATGAGCTCGGTCATGGTAGTTCTGCCGATCATCAGTTGTTCTCTGCTCTGATCTGTTCCTGTTCTTCAACTCTTCTGCTATTTCTTCTTTAATGTTCTGTATTGCTCTATCCGTCAGCTTTTTAGTGGTTACTATCATCCTTTTTTGGTCCATTAATCTCTGTGGCGTTATTCTATCTTGTAGTTCTGGATATTGCTGTATGAATAATCTGTATATTTCAGTTTTGATTCCTGTTTTAATGGTTTCTAATTCACTAGCTTGTAGATAGCAGCGTATGACATGACTATTCATTTCAGTTGTCCAAGTCATTCGCTGCTGGGGTTTTTTTGCTTTGGTGTTTGTCTGTTGCACAGGAAAAGTATTTTCAGATGATCCGATGGTTGCCTGGTCTATAATCTGACGGTCAAGCATATTATTTCCACGATGTCTTCGGCTGTTACGTCGCTCGTCTGAGGCTTGATTGTTTCCATTAGGAACCAAAGTTGCACACCTTAAAGTTGGGGAACTTTCAATTTGAATTTCATTTCTGACTTCAGTTTTGATTTGGTCTAATAATGGTGCTGGAAGAAGATTATTGCGTATTATAGCTCTCATTTGGTCAGATATCCTTTGCGCTGTGATCTGTATTCCTGGATACTCCTTCATAAATAATTTATGTAGTGTCTCTCTGTATCCTGTTGTTTCGGATTCCAGTTTTGTTATTTTATAGTACGTTCGCATGATGAATGTGTTTACTTCCAAGGTCCATTTCATGCGTTGACGTCTCTTGCCTGCTTCAGTGGTCTCAGGTAGTAGCGGATTTCTCCCCTGAGAAGCACTTTCCGCCGGTGTAGCTAGCAATGACGGTGTTATGGTGCTACTGTGAT
>KZ308723.1:135809-150304 GCA_000376725.2 Ladona fulva
TCGTCGAAATTTAAATATTAAAAGTTGAAGTAAAAAAAAATTCTTTTTTCTATTTTTCTTTGGTCAATTCATGATTAGGAATACAAAGATAATCTATAGCCATAAAAATAAATTTCAGTCACCCGCAAAAATTGAAAATGTACCCTCAGCGTTGAAAGGTGATTTCGTAAAAGCACTGTCATGAAGCCGTTTCCTCTTGCTATCACTACACGCGGTGTTCATCGTATAGCTTTCGACTTTTTTATCACAGATACCATATTTATAGAATGAGTAGTTAAATAAATTTTAATTCCTATCTAACCCTGAAATACAATGATATCTTTATTTACCCAGTTTAAATAGAAGATATTAATTTACTGTGATCGATTTTCCGAGGACCACTTCATATTACGCCCTGTGCCTTTTCCACCAAACTAATTCTAATCAAGCTGCCGTCAGAATAAATACTGATATTTAGGGAAACATATAACGGAGTCACATGGCACAGCAAAAATTTCCGTTATGGAGGGGTTTCCGTAATACACAGAGTCCAAGTACAGGATAGTGAAAATATTTGACGCGAGGGCGTCCGACCTGTTCCAAGAATGTCAAGTTAAACCAGAACAGTCTCCTCGAGGGAGAAACGAGGAAGATGGGAAAGACCGATCAGATAAAGCAATGTGTACTGTGTAGAGGGGAAATGCTAAGCCGATAGAGGAAAATACGTTCGTAGCGTTTTACTGACACAATATCAACACACAGCATTATGTTAAGATTAAATTACATGTTTTTAAGTAAGAAGTATTATTAAGTGTAATATTTACAGAAAATAATCATTGATGAGAGAGTGATTTGTTTTCAGATTGCGCAATTTTTTTCTTCGTGTTGTTTACGTTCATTTAACAATCTTAAGAGTTTAGCATCAATTTTATATCCGGGAAAGATTTCTAACCTCTTCAATACAATAAATAATCTCTTCTTAGTTTTTTCAGTATTTTTTAGCTTAATGCATGAAGGAAAAGCTGCTCCACTTTTCTACAAAACTGACGATGGAGTGATAGATTTTGGTCATTCCCATAATCCAAAGGAAGTCCGTCGTGCTAATCTATTTTATCAATTTTATCTGTATTTTCCCATAAACGATACCCTTTTTTCGAGTGAGATATAACTATGAGTCTGCGCACAATCTTTACACAGTCGCTGAAACAGAGGGGTTGTGGAATGATAATATGGGAAATGGTGCGTGTGTATTAAAAAAAAGCGAATCGAGACTCAAAACCGGCTACTTTCTGAAAATAAAGCGCTGAAGAAGTGCTGTGGAGCGACCATGTGCGGATTATAGGCCTGATTTGTTTCAGACGCAAATTATGTCATCCACGAAGCGAAAACATTACAAATATATAATCCGATAAATATAGAATCCTCTTCGTCTATAGCAGGGTTTCCCAAAGTGTGTTCCGCGGAACACTGGTGTTCCACGAAGAGTTTTTAAGTGTTCCGCGGAAACTTACGAAGAATGATAATTCTTTTATGAATTTCAGTTCTGAATTAAGAAAAAGTAACCTAGGTGTTCCGCTAATATCATAGAATTGATAAAGTGTTCCGCCGGAGGAAAAGTTTTGGAAACTCTGGTCTATAGGATTCAAAAATGGAAAATTATTTTCCGTAAGCACAATACAGATATTAAAAAGTGCCTCTGTTAGTATTTGTTCAGACGTAAGCTTGATTTTAATTCGCCGGGTGAAAAGGGCAAAGGACGTAGTATGAAGTGGTTCTCGGAAAGTCGATCACAGTAATTTGATATCTTTTTTGAGTTTTTTATTTTGAATTTCAGCGTATATCAGAGTTAGATAGCAATTAAAATATATTTCACCACGCGTTCTATAGAAACGTCAAAATAGATAAGATGAACACCGCGAGCAATCGCGCGAACGATTTAAAAACGAGAGTTACAAGGAAGGGAATTTTTCGGTGTTGCCGATTAGTCAGAGTAAGTGCTGTTCCTAGTAGTTCCCGTGAATGCCACTTCTGGCGCTCGTAAAAATTTGCGTTAATTTATTCCGCCACTGTACTTCGTGTTATTGGATTTAATCCATCAAGAATTAAAGAGACAACATCGTGATCAGAATAGGATAATCCCAAAACCTTGATCGAATTAGTTACAGAGGTTAAAAATTCCAATGGAGGTTCACTTGGCAATTGATACCGTTTTACCTTACACATAATCAAGCGATCATATTCCCGAGAACTTACGAACTCGTCCCAAATTTCACGAAAGAGAACTTCCCAAGATAACTGCCTTCGTATCGCTGAGAGCCAAAAACTCCTTAAATTGCTGGGAAGTTTCGAGGTAAGAAATATCAAAACAGAGTTAAATGGGACGAGGGAGAGTTCAGAAACTTCGACCACGGAAGACAAAAAATTAAACAGATTTTCAGACCTGCTATCGGGACAAGGGGGAACTTGCGACACTAACTGCTTCACCGATTCAAGATTGAGAGGGGAATAAAGAGTATCATCGTATGAAACCTGGGTTTCGGCAGACCGATTAGATTCTGACGCCATTTCCCCAGACTTGTTATCCGAATGACGGTTTTGACGATCTTTTGACGAGGTCAAGTAACTCCTAGCGTAAGAATTAGCGTGAGACATTAAAACGAACAAGATAATATATGACAAGGGAACTACAAAAAGCTGAATGACTAACACAGAAGAAGCACTGAATTAACATGAGACAATGCGTTGCGAAAATGATCGACGTGTACAACGAAGTACGGAAAAAACACCATTTACCGTTATTACGCGAGAAACAAGACCCAAAGGGACTAACCACGCTTTCCTAACATTTTGCTGCGTAATCGGTACTGGGTGCAAACACAAATAACTGAAGCGAAAAAACAAACCCGTCCTTCGCCTTCGCAGGCGTCCGAAAAAAGAATGACCCTCACCTTCCAGTCCCTTCCCAGAACCGGCGCCGTACTGAGAATCCTGGGAAACGGGTGAACAAAGAAAGGTGGTTTCTGGGAGAAGCGGCGAATTCAAAATCATCATCGCACGAGTTGGGTTGGCACAGTACGATGCTACAACTGTTCAAATTTCACCCTTTAAAATACACGGGGCGGTTTTTCAGTATTTTCTCGGTGGACTTCTTGATCATATATCATATTCAAGGTTACAGCTTTCAAATTAGTCCATATTTCGATGCTAGAACCGGTTAAACTTTCATTTATTTGAAATGTACGAGAGAGTCGGATCGTATTTTGAGGTTCCCAAGGAGAAACGGACATGAAAAAAAGTTTGACCGGACCGGGACTCGAACTCGGATCTCCCAATTGCCGGTCGGTTGCTCTACCCATTGAGCTATTCCACCAGTTCTGGTTGCTCTATCCATTGAGCTATTCCACCAGGACAATTCTCTATGCCGTTTGGGGTAAGACTTCTTCATGTCCATTTCTCCATGGGAATTTTCAAAGGTGCACGCCTTTATCGTGCCAAGTCACCTTAACCTTTTTCCTTGTATTTTGAGGTATTTCTCGATCTGATTTCTCCTTGAAACCTAAGGGATAGTTCATTGAGGAGCTTCTTAAACGTAATTCGAATTATATCCACCGCAATGATGCTGAGTTCGATGCAGGGACGAATCAAATATCGCCTCTATAAAATGCAATGGGAGGATTTTAATATATTTTTGCGGCTCTTCTCAACTTTTTCCCAATCTTCCGGTACTCCCTGAATTGATTGCGATTTGTAATCTGAGGTTATTTTATGGTACATATGTACTTCGTAGGGAACTAAGTGATAACACCCTAACAAACTGCTCCTCAGTCGATGCCAGAGTGGTTTAATCTCTGGTATTGATATTAACCCATTTGGTAAAAAACTTTTACTTTGTTTCGATCATTTAATATATTTATGGGGAAACACAATGGTCTGTCAGTTGTGAATTATGAGCCATACTCTGCCTCTCAACATAAATCTTATGCTTTACACCAACGTTGGAACTGTGATATAAGAAACCTATTTTTACATAACAGAAAGTTACAGTAGGGTAAACTAATATGAATCGTTGCAATATTTATAGTTCACTCTCGGTTGAGAAAATTAGGCTCAAAAGGATATGGGTCAGTGTAAAACATGCAGATTTTGTGTTTTTTTTTAGATAGTCCAGAGAAGATAAGTTCTGGCTGGTTTCCAACAAAAATGTTTGCTTCAATCATGTCTTCATACATTTATTTGAAAACTGTAATTATGAGATATTGGGCTTTCTGCCATTTCATTTTAACGCCTCAGCTATGGTAGCTTCTGGACCTGACGGTTTATTCGGCGTAATATTGTGCAGAAGTTTATTGATTTCAACCTCCATAAAATAACAAATCCATAGATCGACACGGATGTGTCGATATCTAGATTTCTGCGCTCAACCGGTGCAATAACGACGCATAAAACTCTCTCCAGTTATCGTTTGACCTTTTACCAAATAATCGGTGTAGATGACTCAGGTTGCATCCCAAAAAACCGTGGCCATCACCTTGCCGGCCGATTTCGCCGTCTTTGCTTTCTTCGCATTCAAAAACCCACTGTTTTGACTGTCCCTTTGTCTCTGAAGTGTGGCTTTGTTCCTTGTTTCGTCCACAGTTATGTATCGACACAGAAACTCCTCAGGAATGGACAGGAAAGCGCCAAAATAGCCTCAGAATCTATCACACGATGCGTTTATTCTCCTCCGAGATAAAACGTTGTACCTATCTGTACCTTGCGATATGTCTGTGGCCTTAACTATTTCGCGCACTGTGATTCGTCGATCACTAAAAACCGTATCGTGGATTTTGTCAATCATTGCGGGGGTAGTCACTTTCACTGGACGTCCCGAACGATGTTCATCTTCTGTGGATGTACGGCCATGTTTAAACACATTTACCCAATTGTAAACAGTTGTAAACACAGGAGCCGATGCGCCACGAAATTCATCCAACGTAGCTTTGATCTCTTCCAGTGTTGAGCCTTTTAAATACAATCATCGCTCGAAATTCACTTTTTCCATTTTTCTAAATTAACTACAGTTATTTTTGCTTTTTTGCTTCAGTCGACAATAAAAATTAAACCATGTGATGGATATAACTGAGACTTGAACTGTTGTCTAGTAGGACTAATTGAACAACCCTCGTATATGAATCATATTTTACACAAATTTATGTCATATCTTACGTAAGTTTTCTTTTTAGGCTTAAATTTTGATAAAGATTATCTTAAATCCCTCAAAATTTTTCCGTTTTTGTCCCTGCACTTATAAATGTCTTATTTTTCGCTTCCTTAAAGCACACGTTGCAATTTATAGAATCAAGCTAATAGGATACTAAATACTCGTACGTTTAACCCCCCGACTTGTCATCGTAAACATAAAATGTTACAATTACCTCCTCTTCATTTGGTCTATCATTAATTATTGCCATTACTTTTAAATTAATCTTAAGTCCCGTGTATTCTTACGGGAAAATGGTTGAACTAGGGATTTACCATTGACTTTGTGGTCATGGTTGTTTATAAAAAAATTCACAAAATGTTCGCGTATATCATAAATATTCTCGCAATTTCGATTCGAAAGCAACGTTCCGACGCCATAACAAAATCTTCGTTCCATTTCCCTTATTTCGATGCCTGTCTTAATTTCACGCGGCTATTCTTTCTAATTTAATTTTGCAAAAGAAAGCAAGCCTGGCCGCGATAAGGTAACTTAAATACTTGCTAAAGTGAACTTGACATATTTTTATGGATACGCTTTGACTCCTCTGAGATCGTGTCGGGGATAGTAGGTAAATGACAAGTAGCCCATTCTCTTTTCGTGGGAAGACATTTAACTTCGAAAGTTGGCAGAGATCTGGTTCTCGAGTTTTAGGCGAATATACACACATACATACTTTCTACTTTATTTGTAAGATTCTTCTTCTTCCATCTTTCTTCCTAGGCTTGCGCCTGTTTCCTTCAGTACAATTCCCTAACATCCAGGTTATCTTTCCACCTATTCCTTGGCCGACTCACACTTCTTTTCCCCTTTGGAGCATTTTCTCTTGCCACCCTCACTATCCTCTGTTCATCCATTCTGTCTATGTGTTCATTCCATTCCACCTTCCTTCGACGAACCCACTGATTAATATCTTCCACACCGCACTCTCTTCTTATCGAATCACTCCTTTCTCTGTCGAATAATGTTTAATCTTACAAATAAAAACATTATTTGTAAGATTGATAATGCATAATACAGATCATAGCATGTGCATGTGTCAGAAATATGTGAAATGGAATCTCAAAGAGGGGTTTCTGACAACAATCCATCCAGTTACAATTGAATGAATCCGTTACCTCTTTTTAGCGTAAAGTATTACTTATTAACTGAAAAACATGTGCTGCTGTTATGTTATTTCTTCTTAAAATATGATCGTGGCGATGGTAACGTATTTTCTTGTGATCCAAGGAATCTTACGCTTCAGCTATCATTTCAATTCCTTGTCTACGCCTATATTAATAGTTTGAACACTTTCTTATTCTTACAGACTTTATCATCCAATGAACTGGCATTCTCATTAAGTGAAAAAAGATAGAGCAATTCTACCATTGGTAGAAATTTTCCCTTTCTGAATTTCTTAAAAAAGTTAAATTAAAAATCAAGAGGATTTATCTCAGGTGTCATTAAAGCATTAAGAATTGGAAGAAAAAACCAAGAGATAGAATCCATTGGTGATAAGACGCGTTTGTCACCAGAAAATAGATAAATGATTTACGTACAAAATTAATACAGTCGGAGAGTCTCTTTAGAAGTTTTCCTTGTGAGTAGGATTTTGCAGGTTTGCTTATCTACCTCTAGCTTTTCAAGGTTCGTCCTTTTTATCTTCGTTCGAGTTATGAAATTTTAAGTTTTACTGCGAGGTACAGCTTTTAAAAAATCCGGTGCGGCTAAACTAAACGAAATGATCCCAAAGTTGATAAAAGACACAATAGATAAGAATGAAGTTGAGAAATGCGGCGAATTGGACGATCCGTGTGAATTTAATCCTTGCCGTTTACTGCGTACGTTGGATAATCCCTGCAATAAATTAGGAAACAGAGGGGAACTTCAAGCACGAAAGGATTTTTGCGGAGATACTGAGCTACAGTTAGAAAACGCCCCTCCATTCCCATTACACGGCCGTATTATTGCTAGAATTAGTGTTGATGTTCATAGAGCAATGGGTTACGTTGGCGACAATGAAATGGGAACTGAAAACTAGAACCTAAATCTCTTCCACTTGTTTATTCGATATGTTTTGCAATTTAAGTTTTGGTAGGCTGTTTAGCGATCGTTGTATGTGAATCACTGCAGTTTTAAGGAACTCGCATTCTTCTCCGATTGTCAAACTGGTAAAAAAACAGCTTCATCATAGAGTGAAATATGACCAAATGCGTGGCCGAACAACTGAGCGCGCTGTATTTCCTTTGACCCTCAAATATATTCTATTTTTTAATTTAAAAAACCTTAATCTCAGCATTCTAGTTTTACATAAACGCTATATAATGTATTATTTTATATGAACACTACGTAATTAATTTATCACTTATATTGTTAGCTTTTTATTCGAAAAAATGAGCGCGTCTCGTTTTCAGCACTGATTGAGAAACAAATTATATATAATAACATAGAAATGCTATAATTTTAAGGTAATCGTAACGATATTTAGAGGTAAATAAAATAAAAGACTAGGCAAAAAGAGACTAGTACTCATTTTTAACACCTCTACATATCGTAAGATATCTCTATCCGTAAGACTGACCGAAATTAACATAAAATAGTTTTACGTTAAGTGAAGTAGTGCGACGCGCTTAATTGTCGCAGTGCTGAATTGGTCTAGATCTTTGTTAATACACGTGTTTTTTAGCATAAATAACGTTAATATACTATGTAGAATGTTAAAATTGTATATGGTGTGATTTAAGGGTCTTAAAGTTCACATACAAAGAATTTTTGTCACATATATCGAAGAGTTGACGTAAATACTGCCGACGACATTTAAACGAAATACTGCCGTCATCCGTGGTTAAACAAAGAGATAACTCACTATAACAGTATTCCACATATTATGCTATCTGTCAGATTGTCAAAATTAATATAACATAGTTTTTAGATAAGTTTAGTTGTGAGACCCGCTCAGTTGTCGCAGGCGCTCAGTTGTCACGCGCGCTCAGTTGTCGCGCGCTCAGTTGTCACGCGCTCAGTTGTCGCGCGCTCAGTTGTCGTGGAACCGACCAAATGAAGTAATAAAGAAAGACACTCTCTTTCTCCGATATGCTGACAAAAATACGACGAGAAGGCATCAAATCGTACGAAGAATCCCATCTACAACGAAACGATCGCGCGCCGTGTAAGACGTTACCCCGGATTAAAATTTGTTTTTCTCATATTATTTATTAACTTTTTTGGTTTTGTATTTGCACAGAAATTAAATCCACTATTTTCTCCGAAACTTTCCCACTTGAAGTATCTTCCAGAGCGAATAAGACGATAAATAGCTGGCGGCTACTTTCTTCAATGTGTTTTCTCAAAAACTCTCGATCTCTTCAATAATTTCTACTGAGCATTTGCCTCAAAAACGTTTTCCTGCAAAATTAATAATACGAACGAAAAGAAAATGATTTGAGGTAGAATTTGATGTTTAAATTTCCTTGCTTTCTAAATTAGAGAAATAAAGATACCCGTTCAAACAAAACCGGAGTGAAATCAAGAATTTCTTTGAATTGTAGCACATTTTTGTTATTTTCTGCCATTGTGTTATTAATTTACCTAAAATAAATCGCTCTTTTATTTTCGGCCTTACTTTCACTGAATACTGAAAAAAATTTAAACAATATTGACAAATGTTATATTGTTATGCAAATGTTACAACAGAGCAAATTTCTACATTAAGAAATGCACGCTCTCGATAACGGTCTTTCGTCCTATTTCTTATTGGCTCCCTTTATGAAGAGAGATAGATGAGATCTTTTTTCTCCCTCTAAACTACAAATATCCAATGAACAGATAATAGTTATCAACAGAGCGAGAGCAATGGAAATAATAGGAAGAGCGCCTCAAACTATAGCTCATTCGAAAATCAGTTGATATTTTGATATTAGGACGGCATTTTCATAATCCATGTATTTCGGCCTAAGTCCCTCTCTTCCCCCTTCCGACGATGCCACATTTGCTATTTTGACTGCTATTAAGCAAATATAATACCTAGCAGTAGATACTGATTACTAATTTTTTAGCTATGTGAGAAGGCAGAAAAGCAATTAATTTAAAATTACGAAAGAAAAATAACATAGAGATTATACAATATTTGAATTACACAATTCATCAAATGACTACAGCATGCTCTTCTAAAGACCTTGTGGTAATTGGCAACCAATTCCAATTTTCCATCTTTTAATTTCCTCAAAGATTCTCATACCCATTTAACTTTTGATGTCATCTAGGAACTTCTTCCTAGGTCTTCCTCTCCCTTTCTTGCCAAGGATTTTCCCCTCTGCCATATCCCTCATAAAGGTATTATGCCTGAGAACTTGTCCAACAAATTTTATTTTTCTTTTCACCGTAGCCTTCATTATGATCCTCTCCTCCTTGACCTCCATCGAAACCTCCAAATTGCTTTTCGATTCGACCCAACTTGTTCCTGTTATCCAAAGTCACTTTTTTATATCTTCCAGCCGAGCCTGCTTCAACTTTCCTATCGTCCAAGTCTTACTTGCTTATAATATTACGCTCCAAATAAAGGTCTTTAGGAAGGATTTTCCGAATTCCAAATTCACACTTTTATATCTGAGAAGATCCTTTCTACTTTCGTATGCTTTCTCGGCCATGGCTACCCTATACTATATACCACCCCACTTCCGAGGAATAACTGTTATCGCCCGTAATTACGCTCCCAAGATAAGAGAAGTCCTCAGCACTCGGCTTACCATATGTCCCGGTTAGCTCCCGTTATTTCATTCCCGAAAAAATATGTTTCTGGGTCTCAAAACATACGATGTCTATAGAGGGGCTTACATTTAAATGAGGGTATTGAGGTGGTGTAAAAATCACATCATACTTTTCGGCGAAGTAAATTTCCAAACTTTGATGAAAAGGAAAATGCGATGCCTCCATCCATACGGGGTGAGATATCCCATTCTTCCCTTTCGTATAACTCACTTTAAATTAACTATTTCTACATTCTGTTTTTGTAAATAATTTCAATTAATGGTTATGAATTATTGAAGAACTCAAAAATAACCATTGGCCAATGACAATATTATTTGTCGAAAGAGTACAGAGAGACGAGGAGAACCTCTGACGTGGTTTTAATGTGACAGGTAGCCATCAGCTATATTCTATCCCAGAACGGCTAGAAGTCTAATGCCTTGTTTCACATTGCACGGGAAATTTCTGGAATGAGTAAATTACGCTATGCGAGGTGCTACTCTATGTCTCAAACAACATTTAAAAATATTACTTCAAATGCGAACGGCTTTAATTATTTTCGTCATTAGAAACGAACATATATTTGAATCAATTACAATCAAATCAGTTTTACAAAATATAACATCCCCTTTGAAAATTCATAGCTGTTGTCTTTTTCAACTTGATCTTGCCTTCAGAAATTATCATTCATTTTAATCATTATATTTATTGATATAACAAAATCATAAGAATAATCATTGTATTACGATTGAGCCGGTGAAAAGGATCAATTAAAGATGATGGTCGCAGTAAGTGCCTCAGTTGGAGGCATTTCCCGTGGCACTCAAATCGGTTCAGCACCTTCAATCAACTGATTGGTGGCAGGACGTTCTCAGCGTATCTTCCAGCGTAATTTCCTGGAGGACTGTAATTGGCCACGATGTAGATCGAATTATTCGGACTGATCGCCCAGCCAACTCCCAGCTCCTTGGAGTCCTTCCAGACAACCTGAGTGAAGTGACCTGAGGAGAAGCATCGTATCAGTAAGATTTCGAGGGGAGAAAGTATTATTTTGCACATACATTTTGTTTTTTAATTATCCTATAAGCCACAATTTACATACTACAAGGATTCCATCTTTTTCTTCCTTTCCATCCTTTTATTCTAAAACTCTCCGAATCACCATGAATCAGACTCAAGAAACGCAATGTGCATCGCGACATAAACAATATATCAAGTTAGTGTACGAAAAATGTAGATTGTAGATGTAGAACATTGGATTTAAAGGAAGCGGAAGTCGAATATTGAGATACGAAAGTAAACAACGTATCTAAACACTGACACAAGCGGCGACTGCTGTCAGGGCAAGAACGGCATACATTGTTTTAGAAGAATCCTTATTAAATCAAAATTTTGATACGGAGGCTTCTATTAATTTAGAAAGTGTTTCATTAATTAATCAATTACTGGGGCCCAGTTCTTGTGGCGTTGGTTTCAACTTTTAGAAGCAATTAGCGCAGGCATCGGCAACCGTTTATTTAGAGTATTTTTGCGTTCTGAAGAAAGCAGGACTTGCGAAATGCCTTTTCTTGTAGAAGCAGAAATATGACTACAATGAAACTATCGCGACTGAAAAGATTCGAAGAAAACACTTAAAGAGTCTATGACAGGCTTTAAAATAACGGAATGTGTACGCAAATGATAATAAAATGTTTATTTTCATCCTTGACGAACGCTGTCGTTGCTTCTCAAAAGGTATCGAAAAGCTCATGTCATGTCTTTATTGAATATTTATTGCGTGAATATATTGTACATATGAAGGTCTGCCACTAGGCTGCCAAAAGACTGCCACTAGGCTTAGAGCCTACCTGTAGTTGGTAAATAATGATAATAATAGTTATTTATAAGAACCATTTTCTATTTGCGCTATTATTTTGATTGTCTCATAAGAGTAATCAGTATCTATTTATCTTTCTATCTAACTATATTATCTGTGCGATATACCTACACGTATACTCATTACAATTATGTTATTAAATTTGTGGATTTTATGAATGGAATAAGGTAGACGTATCTTCCTTTTCACTTTCGAGTAGATTTCTGAGTTATGAACGGCTGTACACGGTGGATGAAAAAAGAAGATAAATACCGAAAGGAAAGAAAAGTGGAAACGGCAGTTGATTAGAAAAGGTTTAAAACACTGCAAGAGCCGTTTCGCACCTTAAACTCTGAGACCAAAATGAAAAGGAAACGGATTAGCCGGCTTTCTAGTGATCACTTACTGTGCATTTAAAGAGCAATGCCTATCATCTTTAAATGAAGAATAGTAATGGGAAACTGTGAGGGATTGGTCGGGTTATTAAAGTGTGCCGTTGGGGGTTGAGAGGTATTGTGACTTAGACGACTTGTTGGATTTTACCTCTTTTCAGAAGGGTGCCCAAAAGAGAATATAATGGAAAATTTGGAACCAGACCTAGGTCTGCCTTCATTAGTCTCTCTTTGTTTTGATGTAAGATAATGCTTTCATGAGCGTCTAATTAGGAGTTTTAAAATACTTCATAATTTTAAGTTATCCAAATTAAAAACTCAACTCCCCACAATTTATCATTAGCATTCTATTATGAAGAATGCATGTTGCAAGAATGCAATGCTAATGAAATGCGCATTAAGTGATTCCAAGCTGACCCGTTAATACGTTTTCTTTCCTGATTCGGTCACAGAAGGAAAAACGCGAACCGCCAGCGTAATGGCTCTTGCAGTTTTTTAAACCTCAAATGGATTAATTCTAATAAATACCAACCAGTGCTCATGCTGAAGCAGCCGTTCCTATAATTGTAATTAGCAACTTCGTCGTACCACATTTTCACTGCTTTCCTGCCAGAGAATTCGTACGTGTAGCAGATGTTCTCTCCGTACCCAGAACCAGAACTATGCTGCAGATGATTCCGCGCTGCTATTGTCCTCGCCCAGTTCATGCTGAATTTACTTATCTGAAAGAGATTTGTCCGCGTAATCCGATAGTGTACTTAAATTCGTTGAGTGATGAAATGGATGAGGGAAGACATAACTTTGAGGAAAGCCACGATACTGAGTATACACTGAGTAATTTTCAAAATACTTTAATCAAACGACCGGTTTCGCTTCCGCGGAAGCTTCATTAGGTAAACACCAAATTCTTTTTTCCATTACACGCGTTAATCCACAGTCAGTTATTGAATCCCCCTCACACACGACAATTTCAATGAAGAGCTTAGAATCATAAAACGAATAGTCATAGAAAACAGTAGTATTGCCTACTGCCTAGTTTTTGGAGGGTTTTCCCTTCTGTCCTTGGGCGAATGCCAGGCAATCCTATGTTTAATATGTTATACTCCCCCCCAGCGCTGCCACCTTGCTAGAAGGCCTAAATGAAAATAAATAAATAAATGAAAACGGCTACAGTTCCTCATAGACCGTATTCTATACCGAAAAGAAAAACTGTTGGCCTCTAAGAAAATTAACTGGCCCCTATTGAGAGGGGAAAGGGGAAGATTTTGTACAGAATAGCCAATTCCAAAAGACATAGAACGGCTTTCTATGCATTAAAGAGCATACTTTTCCTAACCCTTCACCCCTCTTAGCTCTTCTTAGTAAACTCTTTCCTTTACCAGTCCGTCACTCCCTTTTCCCCCCAATTTCATCTTTCATCTCCGGTCACCTTTCCTACATGTACCTTTGCAAACATTTTGGTGTTTACTTGATGATGCTTCCGCGGAAGCGAAACCGGTCGCGTGAATGAAAGTATTGTGGAAGTGTGCTTCTGTTCGCGTAGCGCGATAGTTAAGTTTTGGAATTAATAATATATTTATTTATACTTCGATATTATTTTACACGGCGAAGAATTCTGTTTTTTACGTTACGTTGTAATCAACAAAGCTTTAGTTTTTATGAACAGGGACAAATGAGTTGTGCTCTTCTTTCGTCTATCTTAAAGTTTGATTTTTTTAAGTTTATATTAGCTGCGATATTATTATCCATACTCAGTAGCTGCAATTGCTGCGAAGAAATGTATGTAAATATCGAAAAAGTATCAAGTTCCAATTAATCTGCATTTTGTGAGGAATGAAAAACATAACGAGGAAATGTCTCGATACGCGGATTGAATGGAGTTTGAGCTGTGAAATAAAGCAAAAACGAAGAAAATTATCCAACGCTCGCGCGTTTCAATTATTAACGGATGATAGCCTTGCATCCTGAAAGGGAGTGTTTGTAGGTGAGATGCATTGAACTTACTTAAAATCACTCGGGTCAGTATATTACTGTAATTACCTCATCATTGAGCTTCAGTGGCGGGGCCTGGTGTTTGGCGCGATATTCGTTATGCGCTTCCAATACTTCCTTCTCAAATTCCTCGGCATTTATCGATTTGTTTTGGTTTGAGGGCGTGGAAGGCTGCTGCTGTTGGCACACCTGAAAATTCCCTTCGACGATTACTTTGTTTCCAAAGATAGTACATTATTATTTCTGTATATCTATTTATTATGTTAGTATATTTATTTACTATTTATGTTAATTTATTCATTATTCCCAC
>KZ308723.1:167838-199118 GCA_000376725.2 Ladona fulva
GAAAAAAGCAGGCGAAGGCATATTTTGAAATGAAAAGTTTGAGACTCTGTCCTCTCCTCGATAACGATTGGTCCGCTGTGTTTGATGGCAAGATAAAAGCTATTATTCCTGGATATCGTTTTAGTTGCGAAACACAACATTGAAGAGGCTGCTCTTTTGTTTAATATCAAATCTCAATGCTTAACTAAATTAGATTAACTTACATTACAATGAGATATTCTCATTTGCTTATTATCTCGCAATGTGCTAGGACAACAACTGTTTCGATGGTATTACACAGTTATGTATTCATGTACTTGATAAGAGGAGTGCCGATGATAAGGGATCATTCATCCTTCATTTTTTAATGCTTCGAGTGAGTGTATGACTTTTTATAGAAGAATAAAGCATAAAAATAAGTTACCTTGTTGAAATGTGGAAAAACTGTGGAATTTTAAGGAAAGCATACGAGCAATCTGCATGCTGTTGTAATGTATTAGATGAGGAATAAGAGCAGAATAAAAGGGAAAGATGGAATTGATACGAAGGTTTTCTCCGCAGACTGTCTGCATGTGAATCGCTTTTCGGTGGTCTTTTTCGAAATGTTTCGCAGAGTTGCTGATAGCTCCTCAGACGGAGTAAAAGTTTGCATCGTATCATCAGAAGAAACTCCGCCACGATCCTCGAAAATGAAATTAACATCAAGATATATCCATGACGCGAAAATAGTCTGACAGGATCGGGACTCGAACCCGTGTCTTGGGCTTTACGAGCGAATGCTCTGACAAGTGAGCTATCCTTGCGAGAACACTTATCCATGGAGACTTAGTTGGAAAAGTCCAATCAAGATATAATTCGTTCAGAAACATTTAATAGTGTACTGAGTTTCAAAGATGGGGGACGTTTGGTTCCTGAATTTTAGACGTACGTAGGTATGTACTACGTCCATACCCACCTTCCCACAAGCCAACATAAACTTCGCGTTATATGGGTGCAGTTAAACCTTGGATTGCGAGCATAATTCGCTCCGGAAACTTGTCGTAATCCGAAGTACTCTTATATTAAAGCGACTTCCCTATAAGAAATAATGGAATCTCAGACGACCATGATTCATTCCAAAACCTAAAAATATACATATAATAATGTTTATTGGTGAAGTAGTGATCACGTGACGCTCGGCAGGCGAAACGGTATACAAATAAAGGAGTATACATACTCCATGTATTGCTCGTGTTTTTTGTACTTACTGCAATGTAAAAGGAAAATTCCTTTATCAATGTTATCCTGTTTACTTATAACTTGTTTCCTATTAGTTCTGGCATTAATCACTTAATATTAGTTTTAACTTCCTTAACCTTACATCTAGATTTAAAAGTGAGGTTTAGAAATGGCAACATCATGGGCATCCAATTATAAACCATCTACTGTATTGTATCGGGCGTATTTCACTGTAAGAGTTGCCACTACCACTTGCCCTCTAGACTCTAAGGAGTGAACCCGGGCAGCTAATTAACCAAGGAGTGTACCGATCTGGATGTATTGTTCCTATTGCAAGACCTCGCTCATACTTCAACTTGAAATTTATTAAAACTTTTTGCTCGTCTTGCAAAACATTTGCAAACCAAGTTACTCGCAGATTGAGGTTTGATTCTATATTTATACTTATGCATAAAGATATATGAAATCGAGATGATTTGGCGTTACTTTGTGGAAAGCCATTTAAGTAAAAAAGGGGATTAAACTTGATAATTTTCCACAATATTGTGGAAAATTACCAAGTTTAATCCCCTTTATTACATAAAGATATAGTACTTGTGCGAATGTGTAAATGCATCTTCACTTAAAATTTGAGAACTAGAAGTCGCAAAAATTGGAAGATTTTCATAGAAAAAAATTTCGACGCCCTGTAGTTAAATGTAGTAAATAAACTTTTCATGTAAATAAGGGAGTTTGGACGCCAGAGCCTTCGGAAGACCATAGGAAAGGTCATGTTCGTTTTTATCTCTGGCGGAGTTTTTTTCTGTTGCACGATAATCATCATGGAAGGAGTGGATTATTGTTATTCGACATTTAGATAAGTAAAAATATATATTTTTATCCGAGGACATCGATCGCTTTCTAAAATTACTCATGCTCTCGCCTCAGCCGTAAAGTAGGAGATCCCAATTTTTGGCCGCATTACCATTTGGAAACATTTCTAGTGATAACAAATTTCATAATATAATTTCACTGCGGATTTTTGCTGAATTTATTGAATTGATTTAATGTGAAAAAATTTGTGTTGATAATGAGTACCATTTTTGTTCTCGATTTCGATCAAAATAGGCCTATTTCTCCCTCCTGCCATCAATCACAAATAGAGTGATTAGCCAAGGAGTGATGTGGATTCTCGGAGGCTGGGGCCGCACACAAGAGCCGAATGCGACTCGTATGCCGCGGTATGGCGATCCCTGGCATAATGCATAGTTCAGAATGTGCTCTAGAAGGTAAAGAGGCAGACAGGGCAGCAGGGGATGGCAGTTTGGATTCAAAGAAGTATTTTCAGTTAAACCTGATGAATTGAGTGAGTCTAAACTGTTTAACAGTATGAAATATTGTAGAGACTATCTATTTTGACTGAACATGTTACATTTACATATAAATCGTAAAATGTAATGGATGGAAGCAAAGTCACGTTACACTGATTAAAGTTATCACCTACTATATAATGAACTAAGTTTTACGGAATTCCATTGAATTTTTCTCACTATAAACAGGAATGGAGTTGATATAATCTAACAACGAGAGATATATCAATGGCTTTCTCTTGGGTCGATATCTTCTCCCGAATTCCCAAATTTCCATTTCCTCTACAGACCGATTTCCCATAATGACTTAGTATACGTTATAGTACTCGAGTTCGTCATACTCTTTTACTTTCCTTATGCTTTGCTCTATTGACGCCGAAGTCTCAATATGCCTAAAGAATAAACGGAGGTGAAAAAATCGGACTTGAACGATATTGAAGGCGCGTCCTTGGCAATTGAAGTCATCATCAAACTCTCTTCTGATTCTTAAAATGATGGAATAGATACCAATGACATGATACAGTAAACTAACCGATTCTGAAAATTTCAAATTAAAAATCGATTGGCTGTGTATTCAAATTGATTAAATCCAATGAAGATCCAATAGAATCCAATGAGCAGGCACAGATTCGCGGCCGTCTTGAGGTAACTACTGCCGCCGACTTCATCGTTGAATTTCTGTATTTCGATCAATTCTTCCTGTCATGACTCTGTGGTATTTTGTGGTAGGTTCACATTGCGTAAAGAATGAAAAGATGCAACTTGGCGTCATCATCTTTCTCGCCTAGTGATGACGCCAAGCGTCGGAACTATGGTCATGGCATAGTGAAGTATTTCGTGGTACAGTTAGTGATACGGGGTAAAAGTTGCATCTTTTCATTTTTTAAGTCCTCTATTTCGATTAACATTTGAAGTAGTATGTAAATAAAATAAAGAAAACGAAGAAGAGCGAATGAGCGAATATATCATTAACAAGAAAATGAGAATAGAGATAGAATATTGAACTTTAATAGTCGAATATATATGTAGTACGAGCATCTAGGTACTATGATTGGTAGTTCTCTGTAACTGCTTCTTCGTATGGGTCCGACTCTAATTTCAATACGATATAATGATATCGACGATGAGAGTCGTAAAATAAGCTCAAATATAAACTGGAACCTATTTTGCTTTGTTTAAAGCTTCGATAGGGTTAGCCGGTGGGAAATGGCCTCAGCTTTGACCTCAACAATACCACTACTACTTGGAAATTGGGAAATATTCCTTTTATCTATTTTTATGTAAAGGATATTTTTCTTCCTTGTAGCCTTCAAGGAAAGCAAGTGTAAACTACTCCATTCGACATCATTCGAATGCTCAAGATAATTAATGGAGGGCTTGAGGATCCGACCCGTCTTCATGCTGAATATTTTACAGACAACACTTCGAATTCAGAATAACGAATGGCAATGAATATGCTGTCAAAACTCAGAGTTCCTCAGAAAGATCACAGAATAACTTTCTGCAGGAGTAAATTCATTATTGTTTCCATCAATATTAAATCAATCAAACTTTCCTATTGATTTCCGCAAATGGGCCTAAGACTCCGCGCCCCCCGGGGCCCAAAATTATAGAGAACATAGAAATTAATGGAGAAAAATTTCACGATAAAGAATTGAATTATATTTCTTAATTAAACTATGAGTCAGTACTGCATGCAAAACCTGAAATGAGATTTTTTGGTTCCTAAAATGGAACAACTATAGCAAACGTGGTTTTATTTTCACTCGAGGAAGATTTTAAAAGAGAGTTAAGTAACTCACCTGGCAATAGAACATTACTAATCTTACGTTAGTACAGCTACTTAAATTAAATTCATTTTCCCAAACGTCCCATTATTATTCTGATTTTACAATTCATTTCATGTGAATATTATCGGGCAAGCCACAATTGCCGAGGTTCCGCAAACGCTTTTTTGGTCTCTATCCTCGAAACCAGGAAATTTCAGTTACGAAAAAAGGTGCATTTCGTTATTATTAGGATTATTACAGAGCCGCACGAAAAACAATTTCGAATTACCTTACTCTTGTGATTAATTATGAAAATAAGAGAAATTTCTTACCTAAAGTACTTCAAATTTCCCCCTTCTCCTTTTCCTAAAACAACCTCTTCTCGACTAGAACAACCAAAGCTTCTCTCCTACATATATGCGTTTAGACTATCTTATCTCGCTCGATCCGACGGATTATGTTGTCTTAGCAACGGACCAATGGGCACTTGCTTTCCAGAATTTCATCGGAATATAATTTCCCGAGAATATATAATCACTGAAATCATAAGGAGTGATAATTAGCGTTCTGAAGAGATGTGTCTTGTCAGTGGAAGCGATTGGGAAAGAGACACAATTTCACCTAGAAGAATATATATAGCGATTGGGAAAGAGACACAATTTCACCTAGAAGAATAGAGCATCGTCATGGACAATCAAAATACCACGTTATCTTAGTTCTAAGAAGGATAGTAACATGAAGATCAATTTGTATTTTTCTCTACCATAGAAAGTTTCGGATTAAAGTTAGCGACCTATATTTGATATATTGAATATTTCACGAAAATACTTACGATTTAAAATAGTAAAAATAGTCTGACGCGACCACGGTTCGATCCTTTACTTGTTATGAAGTTGATTTGCCATTAAATGATCATTCAATTCCTTTTAGAAGTGTTTTAGCATCGCCATTTGAGGTGTCACAAGACAAAGACATTCTAGGACAAATGCCTCCCGAACATTTACAAATATTCGTATAATTTATAGCAAATAATTTGGTCTGCTAATCTTTAATTAATCTTAATTACTTAGACGTCTTTCCTGAAAAATTTTAAGATTGAACCCCCTGCCACACGCCGAAAGGCGGCTTGCAGGGCATTTATGTAGATGAAGACATTCCAGCCATTTCTGGAGCATTTGAGTTTCTTATATGATTTGGATAATTTAAGAATCTCTTCAACTTTGATGAAAGCAAAGCGTGTAATTTAAGCATAGTTACTAAGTTTACAAACTTTCATTAAAAAATTTTCGTAATTCATATGAAAATGATTATAGATTCAGGCATTATATAATTTGAGGAAAAAGGAATCTATACTGACAAAGGCCATTACATGCATACCAACCGAAAAAGATAAAAATTGTGATACTTACTAATTCTTCCGAAATTATGCAGAAATTCTTTTATTTGAATGAATTTCTTTTAGTGAGAATTGAAAAAATTACGCGAAAAACGGTGAAAATATAAAACCCATAACAAAATGTGAGCAAAATAATCAAATTTTAAATTCAGAAAATACCGAAAAATACACAAAAGGAAACTATAGGAAAGTTATACGAGTATATATCGGTATAGATGTACATCTGCCTATTTGAGCGTGGCAGAGTGCGTACACACAAAATAATTGGCATATTTCTTTTGTTTACTATTAGCATGGATTGTTCGTGGAGAGAGTGAGTTTTTGAAACTACTGGTTGTTTTATTTTCAGCTTGTTAAATCGACCAAATCAGGAGGAATGATGGCCTATAAATCCTCTCAAGTCTTTCTCAGAAATTAAATGTCAACCGCTGCGTAGTTTCTGATTAACTTTCTTTCAAAGAATCCCATCCTGCGTCAATGACGATTTTCTTACCGCTTGCTTTTTTATCAAAGACTTTTTTGGACAGAATGTATCGCTTTCTTGACGTGTTTGCGGGATAAAGCTTTCAACTTCAGGATCCCATTTAGGTGCTTACCATTTATTCCTGATATTGTGCCAATGTAAAACAGAATCGCTCTCTAACCTTTTCCTCACCTCTTCCGGTAGTGCGCTTTAAAAATATAAGTATTTCTATTGCTTTCCCGCAGATTATTCTGATATGCAATAGAGATCCTCATTTCTAGGGTTCTCGCTTAACTCGGTATTCCGGGATAAAAATGTTGCTCTTCCCGGTACCCATGGAAATCCCGGGATAAACTTGATTCTAGTCAAGACTTATCATACACTGAATTGACTTAGAAAAGAGTGGGTATTATACTTGCTTATTTTATATTCTTTAATAACTTATGTAACCTCTATAATGGGCAAAATCAAATGATATTTCTATAAAATGTATGTTAAAAACAATTATGCTCTCAATCAATAATGTCCACAAAAACTTTCAATCGCTCAATATTGTTCTCATTCTACTCTCCAGGAAAATGTAAAACGAACACCACGAAGAGAAATGCCATATTTTGTCATTAATTAACAGTAATCGTCATTACTGAATTTAAACGATGCATGTGTTGATATTTTCGCCCATTACCTTTAAGATTTCCTTTTCAGTTGTTCTGCTGCGTTTTCTTTACTGACGAGAGCTCTTGATGTCCCTGGCTCGCATACTGTACGGGTGCATTCTGGTATGTCCCGGTAGCACTTTTTTAAGGTTATTTTTGGGAAAATCAATCAAGTTACATATTTGTTTGTTTTTGTACTTACTTATAAAGTAGTTGTTTGTTTTTGTATTTACTATATAAGTATATACAAAAAAACAAATATGTAACTTGATTATTGTTATGGTCTCGGTTGACTTTGAATGTCATCTTATCTATTAATTTATTGAATAATGCAAACGGCTGAACCCTTGGCTTCGAAAACGTGGCTCCATGGTGGAATTCCTGCAGGTCGTAAAAATCACCTAAAAGGAAAAACAGAAGACCTTGTTTAGAATTGTTATGATTCTAAAAAGAATGGTACTGTACAGATCGATATAAATCTCCTCTATTCCATAGAGAAAACATTTCAGAAAATTCCGACGCGATTCGTTCGAAGTCGTGTTTTTTAGATCTTCCACCAGATCGAAAAATTATGTTCTGAGATAATCGCGATTAAATTTATGGTTTGGTTTTCATTGTGGTAAACGTTACTATTCGATACCTACAGTTGCCAGGATCACACAAAAATCATTTCCTCAAAACTTCGCAGCGCTTCCAGTTTGTCGACTCCTTGAGTTAGTTTGTGCTCCTCTGAATTTGCCGTTGGACACCCTTTGTCCGTTCTGCGGAGCGATGGCCAGAAAATAAGTTTGCATACGACGATAGCGATGCAATATGGATTTGAGGCCTTCATTGAAGATACTCTAAGCGATGAATATGCTATTTCATTAATAGCAGAGCAACAAGAAGCGTGTGTTGGATGGAATGCATTGAAGCTTTCGTCGTTATTCTGAGAAAATTCCCAACGGCTGCGAGTCAGAAAATTATACAGTAGCAGTCTTTCAAAGTTCCAGCCGCTTCAGCTTGACTGCATTTGCAGCAAGAATCCTTTCCGTTACTCTTCAGTTTCTTAAGTCGGGTTTTCACGGGGTCGAGTGCACGACTATGAAAACCAACGATCGACCTTACACTACCAGCCATACACGACTCCTCGCGGAGCGACTCCTGGTGTCATTTACGAGTTCGTCCGTTAGTTTTTCGTCACCTCGTTCACCTTTCTTTTTGCTCATTCTTTTACTTCACGCAGTCACGAAACCATTTATTTTATGCATGGTTAATGCACTTCTATTTTTATCCTCTTTCTTGGATATTTTTGTGTTCGCATCCCCGATGTAATTTGCACATTTTTTGACATGTAAAGGAATTAAAGGTAAAGCTCTTGAAAATGTTTCTAAGATGCCTTTTAACGTTTGCTTTCGGCAATGCCTTCGTGATTTGGAAGGCAATCTTCTTCATAGTCGCTAAACCACCTGTCAAAATCAGTAATCTTTAATTTGCTTACACTAATTAAAATCGCGAATAACGGCAACTTCTTCTTTGTGAAGGACAAAATTGTCCATGTCTTAATAGCAGCCGATGGAAGCTTTCGAAATAGATGACCTTATTTTGAGAAATCGCTCCAGCTAAAAGCTAAAAGTTCATTCCATCTGATTTTGGAATCCAAAAATTGTCGCTCATTCGTCCGTTTTTTGAGTACGACACGATACACGGTGTGAGAAGGGTGCGTAAGACGTAGAGCGGTTCGTTTGATTAAGGGAAACTAGGTTTTATAGCAATGTATCAGAGATTACCAAAATCCTCCGCTGTGAACCTCTTATGTATAGAAGTACCGAGTATAGACACAAGCTGTTCCAGGAATTTTAAGTTCTGATTTATACACGGTATCGTGATTCCCGTTCTCTGCGAAGGCGATTTTTGAGGCCAGACGTCATAGAGATTTGGCGAGAATATAGCGATAACGGATAGCTATTGCTGGTCAATTCTTCCAGGCAGTATTAGATATACCAATCACGCAGTCGATTTGGGAGTTCGGTGTTTTCACATCTCCTGCCATACGCCATATGGAATCTCGTAGGTTACTAATGTAAATGCAATGTTAATGTAAATAGATGTTCATTTTTTCCGCGTTCCTCTCGAACATATCCTTATATGATTTTATTTCTCAAAAGTGATTTTGAAATCTTGCCATTTCTCTAACTTTCTTTCTGGAAAGAATTCTCCTCACGCACAACGCTTTCTAAAACGATTGAAATCTCCATCATCTTGATCTTTGTCGTCACGACTTTTTTCATCTTCAAATTGAATTTATTCGCAGAAAGATAACGGAAAATAACAGGCGAGTACTTTTTTTCAATACATCTTTTCAAAAACTCTCTTCATTCCCTTCAACTGTAGCAAGAAGTTTTTCTCCAGATATTTTAACAAAAAAAATAGTTAAACCGTTAGAAAGAAAATAAAGTGAAACAGAATTCGATGCCAATAACTTAATTGTTTTTTACAAGAAAGAAATAAAAACACGGTTGTGAACAAAATCGCTTGAAATTCCCAATCTTCCTTTAAAAATATGTTTTCGTCTTCTTAGCCGATAAGAAGGTGTTTATCCGTTAATAAGTTCCAACGTACTGTCCGAAATACTGTGAATTCTTCGATATCGCTTAGATAGCTGCGTGGAGCTATCGAATCTCGAAAATTTCCACGAAAGTTCTTAGAATCTGTTTAGTGAACGTGCGATATGCGCAACTCTTAATATAGCGTGATACCGGTATCTACAGGTTATATATTAGGTTTCTCCCGTTTCAATGCCGTAACATTTGATAGCCGATTAAAAAATATATTTTTTTAAGAGTTCGTATCCAATCAACGTTTTTAAATGCCATTTTTAGAGCTAAATGAAGTAAATGTATAGATATTCTAGAAAAACTTCACAATTTGATTTTAATGCAAGCTTCTCAAAGATCCATGTTAGACCCTGTGCAAAAGCATGCTATCATGACGTAGAATGTGTCCTTTTAGTCTAGTCCTCCTGTTTTGTATACTTTTCCAGGTGACGATCCCCCTCCCTCCAATAAACTTCTTCATTGGTCGCTTTATTCTTCCAGCTAATCCCGAGCATTCTTCACTAACACCACTGTTCGAATGAA
Source organism: Ladona fulva (assembly GCA_000376725.2). Taxonomy (NCBI): domain Eukaryota; kingdom Metazoa; phylum Arthropoda; class Insecta; order Odonata; family Libellulidae; genus Ladona; species Ladona fulva. The sequence goes on from KZ308723.1 coordinate 177,788, forward strand.
TTTAGCCTCCTTTTATCTTCCTTCCCTATCGTTCACGTTTCTCGTGAACACAAGACAACACTCCTATGGTATGGTTTAACTAACCTCTTCCTGGTGCACAGGATGATGTTTTTTGCTATGAGAAGACATTTCTTTTGGTTAATTTCCACATTTGCCTGTCCCTCCTTATTTCCATCTTACTTCTGCCAACTTTAGCTATACTGTTTCCTAAATGTGTAAATTCTTTGTTCTCTCCATGAAAATGCCATAGCTTCTGTAATGCTGCATAAGAAACAGATTAATTCAGGATTGAGAAGGGAGTGAGACAAGACGACTGCATTTCACCCATTCTTTTTACAGCCATTATGGAAGAAGTCTTTAGAACCTTACACTTGGAGGAAAAGGGCCTAAGAATTAATAGAGAGTGCATCAGTCATCTGCATTTTTCTGATGATATGATACTCCTTCACAACCAATGGTGAAGGTCTAGCACCAAGACTTCAAGAACTAAACTTAATAGGGCTAAGGATTAACTTATCGAAAGCTAAGGTAATGTATAATTCTTTTGCAACACAAGTACATTAGTAAGTAGATTAGTTTTTTTTTGATCCAGTATAGGTTATTGAGAATTACTGTAATAAAATTAGAGTAATAACGAACCTGCTTTCATTTGAACAGTGGTCTTACTATACTTGATCCAACATTTAGTCAGTCGCCGTTCGTCGTGGTGAAAGGACGTGCTCGTGGGAGCTCCGGAGGTATAGGAGTAAAAAGTGAGAGGCTATCTAGTTACACAAAATGGTTAAGGGAATCATGGAAGCTGATTTGAAGTGTGGGGGTTGTAACGGAAAACTTAAGAAGGGGGTTCAATGTCTTGGACGTGAAACGCGGTTTCATATTAAATGTGCAAAGAGACCTGGAGGAGTGCCTCAAGGAAAGTTGGAGATGTATATTGTGTGCGGGCGTTAGTTGTAAATGTGAGCAGAAAGACAGGGAAATAGCGGAGCTAAAGGCGGAGTTGGAGAAGGCCAGGGAGAAAACTAAGAGTTTGACCGATGAAATTGAAAGTCTTCAGTCGATTCGGAAGGTAAATACGGAAGTAAATAATCGAAAGTTGGTTCCGAAGAAGACATCTCCGAAAACCAGAGTAATGGGCGATTCAATGATCCGATATGCCGGGTATCACCGCCGGAGAAATGGGGTGGATGTGGAGTGCTTCCCTGGAATAAGGACGGAGGAAATGGAGGAACAAATAGACAGGTTGAGTGATAACAGAAAAGTGGAAATAGTTCTGTTTCATGCGGGCACTAATAATTGGGCCCGAGCTGCCAAGTTGGCGGCTCGGGCTTGCCTTAGCGCGTAAGCCGGCCGAGCGATCGACGGTGCCCCGAAGGATGTCGACGGCCAGGAAACCCGATGAGTGGAAGGTAGTCTCCATTCGGGGGGATCGTGGGGATCGTGGGGTGGTTTGTGGAAGCAGGGAGTTGAGGAGGCCACGGCCAATTCTCTCCCTGTTAGCAATCGTTTTTCGGTGTTGTCGGAAGACGACCCGGAGGACATTGCGCCTGCTGCCATCTCCGTCTCCTCGGGGGTGGCTGAGCCCGAAGAGGGTCAGGGGGGAGGCGGGGGAATGTTAGTGCTAGGAAGCTCCAATGTTCGGCGGATAATGGAACCTTTACGCCCAAGGGCCCGCCGGGAGGGAGTGTGTGAGTGGGTGTTCTCCCGGTGTTTACCAGGAGGTACGGTTCCGCAGGTTACGGGGGAACTGAGAACGTCGGTATCGTTATCGAACTGCTCTGTGCTGCGATTGGTGGTGCACGCGGGCACTAACGACGCCTCGAGATTCGGGTTCGAGGAGATCTTAGATTCTTACAAGAATCTGATCGCCGAGGCGTCCCGTGTCGAGAGTGAGTCGGGTGTCCGAGTGTCGCTGTCCATTTGCAGCATAGTTCCGCGGAGGGACCGTGGTTCTGAGGTTTGGAGTCGAATTCTCGGTCTGAACCGAAGGCTGCGGAACTTCTGCAGTGACAACGGGGTCGGCTTCGTTGATTTGAGGCCGGTTCTCGGTTCATGTCGGATACCCCTTGAGCGTTCTGGCGTTCATTATATTGCCAGGACTGTGGAGCTGGTGGCTCGTAGGATATTGTAGGAAGATAGGGCTTTTTTAGGTTAGACAATAGGGAATCAATGCCACCTCACGTAGATTTAGTTTCAGAAGTTAGCACCTCAAATGGGAATGGAATCACGCAGTTAATGACAGGCAAGCAAGTTAATAAAATTAAAAATCAAGCGAGAAAAATCAGTTAGAAATGTAAAGCCGTTACACAGAGATAACTCTAGTAACTTTAGTTCAAATTTACGCCTTAATATCAAGAGTGAAATTTGCAAAGAAATAAACTTAGTCCTAGTGAACTGTAGAAGTATTCGTAATAAACAGGAGGAAATTGTTTACCTAACAAGAAAAACATGTGCCGATATAATATTAGGAAATGAGAGTTGGCTCAGCGAAGATGTAGCATCTAGTGAGATTTTTCCTCCTGACTACACTGTATATCGCAAAGACAGAGGTGATAGGTTAGGAGGTGGAGTATTTATCGCTGTTAGGAATAACTTAGTTAGTCAATTAGAAGTTCTGCAAAACCGAGAAAACTCTGAGATGATCTGGTGCTCAGTGTCTGATAGGCATGGTAAGAAAACTTATTTCTGCTCTTTTTATTGTCCTCCCCACGGTGATGACGACACCATCGAGGTCCTGCACGAGTCACTTACTAAACTACGAAAGAGTAAGCCCTACGCAACCGTCTTCCTAGGAGGGGATTTTAATCTTCCTAACGTTAACTCGACGAACATGTCCGTCACTAAAAACAGTCGAGATAAAAATGCATCGCAGAAGTTAATAGATTTATGATGAATAGAATAAGAAACGCTTATACACGTTACCACAGGATAATTAATAAAACGACCTAGGTTTCGACGCGTCGCGTCATCGTCAGGTACAGGAAACAGAAAATTCACAATATATAGGAAGAGGAGCAATGAGGGGAAAGCAAGGGAGTGGGTGGGGGAGGGGGGATTAACTGTCTGTCTGGAAGGTATTCGGAAAGTGAAACTTTTTATTCGTACATTTCGTATTAAGTAGTTTTAAGGCACAAAGTATCGCTTTGATGTTATGTTTATTTGCAGAGATATAAAATGCAAAACTTTAATTTTTTCGCGCCACAATTTTTGGGCTGAGGTAACTTCACTTTAATTCCGATTTCTCGTGCCTTATACGCCCGCGATGAAAAACCAGAATCAGGTTTTTAGAGAGATAAAGGCATGCAATTTCTTTTAAAAATAATTTGGAAAAGTTTCGAGAGGGTCTTTTTTTGTAAATGTGAGCTGAATATACCCAATTTTCGGCGTCGTAACGAAAATCACAATATTTGCACTCAATTTTTAAACTAACGGACGACCTTAAGAAAATGAAACTTTTTATTCCAACACTTTGTATACAGTAGTTATAAGGCACAACGTTTCGTGTTTATTTTATGTTTATTTCAAAAGATATAAAATGCCAAACTTTAAATTGTTTTCGAGCCATAATTTTTTGGGCCGATTTTGCTTCAAAGTTTCTTCGCAGATTTCGCTCATAAAAGATTTGTTATTATTTTGTGTAATAGAGAAGCATAGGTTGTATAAGAATACCAAGTTTTGTTTTGCTCAACGGAATACTGCGTGAGATAACGTGTCTCAAACTTGCTAAGAATCGATGTCTAACTGTAGAAGGCTGTGGTAGGGGTCAAACAAATGACTATATCTCAGCAAATATTTCATCGATGGATGTCAAACTTGGGAAATGTTCATAGAAGATGTGAAGTTATGTTCACACAAACTTTCATTGAAATCGGTGATGGTCGAGCGGGGACCGTTGATCCACTTGACATGGAATGGCCCAAAAGTGCAGTACGGAAAAATAGTGCAGTACGGAAAAGGCAACCGTTTAGGTTTTCAACTCTACTCAAAGAAAAATTTCCGAGTTGGGCAGGCAAAGGTAAAAGCGTCGAAGAAATGTGGATAGGCTTTAAAGACATTCTATCTGAAGGACTAAGAAGATACGTCCCCAAGAAATTACTCAAAAGCAATATTGATCCAGAATGTTACAATACCTAAAGAAATTAGGACACTGAAAAGGAAACTTAGGAAAACGTATAAAGATAGACAACGCAACGAATACAACCGCGAAAATAATAGAGAGCTCTAAAAAATACTAAACAAGAAAAAGGAGGCAAAAGAGAAATACCTTAAAAATATATTAGGGACAGATGGGAAGAGAAATATTTTTTATTGCCTTAGAAGAAGAAGAGACAATAAAGAGAAAATGATCGCAATCAAAGACGAACACGGGAGAGTAATAACTGACAAGGAAAATGCGAATAGTTTAAACAACTGGTATTCGAGGGTTTATAGTTGTTCTCAAAGAAATCGTATGAATGTTGAACGCGTAAATGAGTCGTCAAACAATACGTCCAGTACAAATGGAACGTCTGTAGAAACGATATCACAATGCAATTCCTTTATTCTGAAAATTGCCGATATTAGAAAAAAGTTGGAAAGAATAAAAAGTAATAGATCGTGCGGGCCTGAAAATATATCCGGGGAATTATTGAAAATAGGATCAATTGACATGGTTTCCTATTTATGGGTATTATTTCGTGCCATCCTAAATAACAAAACGATTCCGAATGATTGGAAGAAAGCTACGGTTGTCCCAAAGACGGAGTTAAGATAGATGTGGAGAAGTACAGACCCGTCAGCTTAACGTCGGTTGTATGATAAGTAATGGAAAAAAGAATAGCAGATTATTTAAGGAATTTTTGGAGGGATACCGAGTGGCTAGCAGATCCCGCGCAAATAATTGCGCGTAAGGGGCAGTAAGGTATATTAAATGTCTGCAAAAACTTCCACGCATGTTACTCTTTTATATGATAAGCAGTGTTCTACTATATATATAATACGTATTTATGTGGGTGCCTATGTTTCCTAAACTCAGCCCAACCGTATTTAATCTCATTATCTCATCAACTACTTTATCACAGGCTAACCTAAAAAAGCACCCACATCACTGAAAACCCTACGCGCTACCTTCCCCGCAGCCTCGGCCGTATAATGGACTCCCGAGCGATTTAGGGGTACCCTACACGAGTCAAGAACGTGGCGCAGTTCGACGAAGTCCACCCCCCTCACCCCCACAGAAATCCCTCAGCCGACGGTTTAGCCCCTCCACCCTACTCCAAACCGTGCGACCTCGGTCAATCCGCGGGACAATGCTACATATGGAGAGCTCAATGCTAACCCCAAACGACCCCCGGACGCGAGCAACCTCAGAGACCAAGTCCTCAAACGAGTCCAAGATCTCCTCGGAGCCACGCCTCGAGGCATCGTTGGTGCCAACATGAGCCACCACACGCAGCGAGGAGCAACCCGTCTCCCTGACCGCCGCCCTCAACTCCTTCGTCACCTGGGGCACCGTACCTCCTGGTATACACCTGGAGAACACCCGCTCCACAACTCCCTCCCGGCGGGCCCTTCGCCGCAACGGAGACATTATACGTCGGACGTTGGAGCTCCCTATAACTAACACTCCTTTCCCCCCACGGCCTTCCTTCGGCCCAGCCTCCTCCGTGGCAACGGGCGAGTGCTCTAGCGCAAGGTCCGTCAACACCTCAAACCTATTGCTAACAGTGAGTGAGTCAGCCGGAGCATCCCCATCACACTGCTTTCGCAGCACAAAACCGCGAGCACCGCGGTTAGAGACCACCTTCCACTCATCAGCCCTCGGGGATGGGCATGCAACGACCGGCGTGGTATCCTCCGCAGAGGAGCCGATAGGCTTGCCTACTTTCGTACTCGGGCAAGGCCGAGGTGCCTCTAAGGCACGACAAGCTTTAGGGCTCGTGACGGAGGGTCCTGCGCAAGCCGAAACAAGACCAAAACCTTCGAGAAGAGAGCGGAGGTCCGCAACCTCTCTCTCAAGGTCCGTGAACGATGCATTGAACCACTTTTTCCCTACGAAATCAATAGTCCTTTTATTTTTAGTTTTATATATATATATCGAATATTCCGTTTGCTTATACAATGACTTTGTGTTCTGAGATCGTGGGTGAGTTGGCTGATCCTAGAAGGCGTAAGTTGCGTGAGGCATGCAAAAATGTTATGAAAAGCTTTTAAAGACGTATCTTGCATTATCTGAAAAACATCCGATTGATACATTTTCGGTTATAACTCAGGAATTTCTCACTTGAGAATTAATAGTATAGTAATTTTAAACCTTTACGGTGAAGCATAATTTAAAACCGTGATTGTCATAAGTTCTATTAAATCTTGAACTAATTAAACCCTAGACAAACCCCAGGCAATATTTGTGAGCATGTCATTTGAAAAGTCTGTATATCGGATCGGAAAAGGTATGTATATCGGATATTTAGATGTGTTGTTTTTATTCAAGGGAAAATATCTTTTCCATCTGGTTAGTTATTTGTGATTTTACTTAGCGATCTATATACGAAATCATTTGTTCTTAGAATCAATTTCTCGATTCGAGTAGATTACTCTGAGAACGCCTTACGTCGTTTGCTACTCGTTACTGTACTTTGGAGTGAATCACTCGCATTTGATTGGTTATAGCAAGAATCACATGAAAGTTTAAAGACGGAATAAATTATTAAGCAGTAATTAAATCTCTAAGAGTAAATGCCAGCATGGTTTCAGAAGAAAGTTCTCATACGAGACGCAACTGTTAGGGTTATGACAGGATATAGCAGATTCGCTGGATGAGAGAAGAGAGGTAGATGGTATTGTTATAGATTTTTATAAAGCTTTTGACACGGTGCCGCATGACCTGTTGCTAACGAAAATAGAAAATATAAATATAGATGAAAGGGTTAAAATTTGGTTAAGAAATGTTTTAATAGGAAGGACACAGTGGGTTAAAATTGGCGAAAGCTTCTCCGAAGACATCAAAATTACCTCCGGCGTGCCACAGGGCAGTGTAATTGGACCATTACTTTTTATAATGTATGTAAATGATTTCGTCCAGTATTCGGCTTTTTGCAGACGATTGCATCGTTTACAGGGAAATAAAATCTGAGGAAGATGCAAGTGTACTTCAAAGTGATATAGAGATAGTTGAGAAGTGGGCTAGATCAAATGGAATGAAAATAAATGCAAAAAAAGCAAGCATATTACCTTTACATACAAGAGAAAGAAAAGGCAGATTAACTATAAACTAGGTGGAAAACTTATACCACAGGTAGATTAATGCAAATACTTAGGGGTCATATTAACGAAAAATTTGGACTAGGGACCACACATAAATAATATTGCGTTCAAAGCACTAAAAACTCTGCATTTCGTAATGAGAAATTTGAAGGGAAGTAGCAAAGAAACGAAGAAATTAGGGTACAAATCGATAGTGAGGCCAATTTTAGAGTATGCAACCATTGAAAAAGCAACCAAAAAATTGAAAAAGTTCAGAGGAAGGCAGCAAGATATGTATTGGGTAGGCACAAGAAGACGGACAGCGTAAAGGAAATGCTAGGAATCCTCGGCTGGGAGACTTTAGAAAAAAGGAGAAAAGTTACAAGATTGGTATGCGTATTTCAGATTAGAACAGGCGGTGATACTTGGGAAGAACTGAAGAGCAGAATGGAAACACCAAGCTACATAGGGAAAGGTGATCACGAACTTAAATTAAAATTAAGGAAGCAAAGGACGAATGCAGCGAAATTTTCATTCATCAATAGAGGAATAAAAGAATGGAATAAGTTACCTGAAGGAGTGCTTAAACCCTTACCGAAAACTATAAAAGAATTTAAAAATAGATGTAAAAATTTAACAGTTATATAATTATTTTGTATATATGCATGAGAATTGCTTGTGTTTTAGACAACCATTTATTGGATGGGAATAGTTTATATAAAATTGTGGTATGGTACTTTAAAGGGATTGTAACTTGTTGTATGATTTTGTATCTCACTGAAATATGATATGGATTGTATCTGACTATAATTTGTGAAATGGCAGTAAGCCTGAATGGGAATTATTTTCTGAAATGTGAAATTTTCTGAATGTGAAGTATTTTGTGAAATGGTAGCTTATATGATTTTTAGTGAAATAGTAGTTCATCTTGTATTTTGTTACCACCAAACTAGTTGTCCATTTGTAACATTTGTACTTATAATAATAATAATTTATATTTCAGCTGATTAATAAATAATTATTAGTTTTTATCTTCTGTATCATTATTTTTAATTTTCATTAAGTCAATGCCTACCAATTCAATTCTATAGATAGGAAAGTAAATTCAAAATAAGTAGTTGGAACAGGCAGTGTTTACACCTCCTGCAGATAAATAATAATGATCATAGTGATTGAAATAACAGCATAAGAGCCTATTTTGGGGCTAAAAATTAGAGTTGATATAATTATGGAGCAACTGCCGAAGTTCTGCATTTTGACTTCTAAGTTTGGAGGTTTCCTCAAGAAGTTGGTGGCGATCTATAAAGAGGAAATTTTCCAGAAATAAAATTAAATATCATGACCTTAGAAAAACAATTTATGGTTAAGGATCCCAATGATCATTCTTTAAAAGATCACTTCATAGCATGATATTATAATAAATACTTCAATATTTCATGTTTATTCTAATTACTAAGTAAGAGATATGTGAATAAAAATTATTTTTCCAAAAACAAATAAATGAGGCATAAAACATTTAACCAGTGTGACTATAGTTTGATAGTAAGTATAGTTCAATATAAAATATAATACCTTGTAATGTGACATGATACTTTTTCAATCCACACAGGAGTCCATCCCAAAGTTTTTCTTTTCTTTTTGGAAGGATTTGTAAAAATGAGTCCCAGTAATCCTTAACTTCCTCCTTACTTATTTTTGTTGATGTTAATATTTCTTTTCCTTTACATTCAGGAATTTCCTTTTGTGTCCTACCATAGATGGAATAAGTTATCATAAATAAGTGGATTCAGTCATTCAGTTTTTGAAAATATTTTCCAACAAACCTTCTTAAAGTTCTACTCTGAACAAATTAAATGAAAAATAGCTGGGGTCTACCTTTTCTTTTGAAGAATTTTGCCTGAAGCTCTCTGCATTTCCTATCATTTTTATTAATTATTCTTTTAATAATTTTGCTCGTAAAAGTATTAATACTTTGGGAAATGAATTGCTTAAAGTAGAATTTAAAGTCAAAAATCTTCTGTTTCATAAATTACAGAACTAATGGTTTCCTCTTAGAGATGATGATTCTTTAAAATTATAACTTTCTGTTTTCTCTTAAATTATCGTTAATCAACTTAACTTACAAAATATTAATATTCAGCATCACTTTTACTCAAAATCTAACATTTTTCAAATCAATTGTGACTCACATCAGTTTTTAAAACAATTTTTGTAACTCCCTGCACCTTGAATGCTTTAGATATACATTCAGTAAATCATTTTAAATAGTGCATTCAATATTATAAATATGGCATAGCTCACCATAAAAATTTCTATGTATTTATGTACTTTGCAAAAAATATTATTTTGCCTATTATTTTTAGCTATCACAAATGAATCTATTACAAATTGGAAATAAAATATTAATAAAATATTGTGGTAAAAGTACAACAATTTTTCCATAATTATTTCCATTATGGATTACCACAACACCTCGCCTACTTCAGTGAAGTTTATCTATTACAAATTTTTACGTAAGGTAATAAATATCAAGGAAGAAGCCCAAGAAACAATATGCATGAAATAAAAATAGTACACATCTATTATTGGTGGGAATTTATAATCTGCAATCAATGGAATCTCTAATTATTTATAATTTGTATGAAAAAGCATATGTATCAGGAAAAGTATCCTCTGAAATTCCTCCAAAAAAAATCAAGACAGAAATGGCCACACTCATGCATAATCAAATATAGCTGATGAGAAAGCCTACTTGGATTCAAATGAAAGACATGCTTACTTGTTCAGAAGGCTGTGAACATTAGAGGCAAACTCTCGAATAGCCTTGAGTATGTAGACTGTATTCATCTGCAATGGATGACCATTGTGGCAGTTGAATTCATATTTGATCCTTGAATCTGCAAATAATAAAGCAGTCATCAAGATAAGATTCAATTCTATATCTCTTTGATTATAAATTCCTCTAGATGACCATTTTCTCCTACTGATGAACTCCTGAAATAATATCCTGATCTTTTGACAGAAGTTCTTAACACGGTTCAGTGGTTCAAATAAGAAAGCTCTCAGCATTACTTGAGGTAGTCCTTCGGTTGTAATAATATTTGTTAAAATTATTTTCAACTTCACAATTGTAAAATTGTCACTTATATTCATAACTATTTCTTACTAAGGATATAAGGATATCTACAAAGCCCCTGGACTCTAAAGAGAGAGAAATGCTAATCTGCAGTGTTGAAATGCTCCCATTTAAATGATTCATTAACTTAACTACCTCTTTTCAGTTTAAGCAATGTCTCTTTTATTTATAGTAATCATATGTACTTTACTGTCCTTGAAACTATTTTCAATTAAGAATCATCTTCCACCTTTCACCCATTAAATTCAAATAGCTTTTCTGCTTTCCTTTCCCTGTTTGACCCCTTACATTCCCACTATTTGCCATCATTGTCATTCTTTCACCCATTTTTTCCATATGGGATTCCATAGATCTGACCTTCAAAAATACCCTTGTGACAGCATACATAATTTCTTTCTTTACTTCTTTTGCATCCGTTCAATCACTGTGTCCCATAACTGTTATGACTAGCAAACATTTAAAGCAATTTTGACCTCTTTTTTTTAATTTGCCTATTTAAACACTGAACCCATGTAACCTTTAATTTTTCTACCGGCTTTGATCATCCTTTCTCTTCTCTGCCTTGAATTTTCTTTCTCCTCAACAATTGTACGCCCTTAGAGAACAAATTATTAAGTACTATCATATGATTTTTTCGATACATCAACAGCAACTTAGGCTAAATCAATTTTTAGATGCTTCTGAACTCACTAGCAACTTATTTTTTTATTAATACATTAATATCTCCATACAAAAGTATCCTAAGATTAACCCGTTCACTGACAAGATGGTTATTGCCGTCCTCACCGATTTTACTACTATCAGCAAGACGGTCCCAGCCATCCGTTTTGAAGTGTTTATAATATGCATGATGGCTGCTCCAGTGGAGTAGCGGGTAAGCAAGTATGTTAGAGCATGGTTTGGTGTCCCAGAAGGGAAAGAAATGTTGTGAAACAACTCATTAAATGTGCCTCTGTCTGCAACTGGCTTAATGTACCCAAATGCCAGTTACCAAAAGGCTTTCCTCATACACCTCTCTATGCACACATTAAACAACTATTGTAGCTCCACATTTTATTCTTTTTTCACTCTTTTAACCTTGAACTCTAAATTGAGCTTTACTTCCTTAATAGATAACCATCATGGCTTTATTTTCAGAAGAAAACTATCTTGCAAAACTTCGTCAGAAATTCCTGATGAGGATGTTATAGTAATATCAGACCGTTCGCCCTTTCCATACTCATCCAGAAACTCACATAATCCACTTCCATTAACATAATCATCTCTGTAATGCAACAATAACTTACCTTTGCATGTTGGGGAAATTTCCCCTCCACTTTTTTCTCCTATTAAATGGCAGCTGAGATCTATTAGCTTCTTTCCTTCAATCTCTCCTTTATCTATGATCTCTGTACTTTCTCTGTTTGAATGTAGCTTAGAGTCATTTTCTATTCCCTCAATTGGGCTGAATTGCATGTTTTTTCCATCACTTGTCTTCTGGGAGTCCAAATCTGGCTTTTTACCATTTTCAAGTTGTGAGTCATAGCTAAGGAGTAAAAATTAAAGTATCTTTGTAAGAGATATTTTGCCTTTTCCATGAATGTTAGTATAGGGCAAGATAAACTGGATGACTGCCAAGAGCCTTATCATTATTAGGGGCTCTGAAGAACATTAGCTTAGAGTTTTAAAAATGAATTACTGTATATTCTTTGATCTAAGATGTGCCAAAGTTTTGGAAGTCATGTAAGATGAAAAAATAATAATGCTGTAGCTAGAGGAACCATAAGGAGTGTGTTCTTTCTTTATCGTAACCTACCAGCATACTGATGAAAGACAAAGTTAGCATAAATGATTGCTTATGAAAAGGACATTAACTGTATAATAACTTTAAATGTTAAAGTTAAAATAAATGTTCTCTTTATGATACTGCCTTTGAGATCTAAATATAAAATCTTTCTGATCTTTAGAATCTCATAAAATGCAAGAAAGGTGTGTCTCATATTCAGGAATCTACAATGTATCAAAACTCTAGGGTTGTTACAATGGCTACAATTTTTGATTGATAAATTCTAGTACCGTATTTTCTGGTAAATAACACACACCTACTAGATAACACGCATTTTAAAAATCTCTTCACTGTGATAATGTATAGATAACATGCATTTCAAAATTGTTATTATGTTGACGAGAATGTTTTTTCACTACTGTAATAGATAACTACTCTTGTGTTTTGAATGGAATTATTTGATTACGTTAACATTTACAATAAGTTGGTTTTAATAAAATTGCCCTAGTACTACATGAGTATATACTCTGTGACTTCCGCAATATATGACGTGAGTTGTTAGGCATTCATTTCAGAGTTCAATATTCAAGATATTCGATGAAACGAGATTTTTCGTTGTATATCACGCACTATTATTTTTATCATTTTTCTATATTTCTTGTATAGAGAACACGCGGGTTATTTACCAGAAAATACAGTAATAGGAAACTTAGGATTTTGTGGTTTCTCGGATTTAAAAAAGATGAAAAATTACTCCCACAAACCGATTTCCATCTAATGATTACATCAATGGTGGACATGGATAGACATGTACTGCTTACTTCAGGAAAATAATTGAAGTTTTAAGATAAATTAGTCTTGAAAGTAGCAGGTTTTGTGTTTCTAAGAATTTATGCAATTAATTTTGACTCCACCCCTTCACATTCATAGCCAATTGAGCAACTTGTTTGTCTATGAAAGCGTTCCCAGGTTTGATTCCTGGTGTTGGCCTATTGGCAAAATGACCTCAGCTGTCAAAGCACTTTTAACCATACTACTATAGTAATTTTTATTCCATATTCTTCACATAAAACATTTACACCGTCATCAATTTTCTGGAGGCATAAATCCACAAAAATAATATTACACCAGAAACTTTGGTGTAGCAAATATGGTAATTATTTATACTATTTATCTTAACACCATCTTCAAAGATGCCTTTCACTCTTTAACAAGATAGACGAATTTCTCTAAATTTGAGTAATAAATATCTAAAAAAAGTAAAGGGATGGTAAGGGCTGTCACTTTATATTAAATTTATCAGAGAAAATCCTCATGAGTTGTCAGCAAGGTAAGTTCTTAGGAAACATGTTTTGGCTGTTGACTCAGTGACCAAAACGTCCATTTCTTGAGAAATTACCCAATTGATAACATGAGAGGGCTTTCTTTAAATTATTCACTAGGAAATATTATTTAAATAATTCTTGTGAATGTAACTAAAGATTTGGGTATGTAATCATTTTCAAAAATGAGACCAGAAAAAGATTGAAACCTTACTTCTTTTCCACAAACTGAAAATGAGATGATGATCCATTTCTTGCACATTTCTCTTTGCAAATTGGGCACTCTAGGTATGGCTTAAAATGCTCCAGCAGAATATCTATGTCCTTCACTGTCCTCACTCCAAGAGCCTACAGTAGAACAAAATCCTCAACGAACAATCCAAGTTAAATTTTGATGATAAACATTCAAGAAGAAACTATATCCCTTTGAGCCAATATCTTCAGTACCTCATGAGTATGTCAAATATCTCTCCTATAGAAAATGTGGTCAGGATAGGAATGGGATTTTTTTTTCAGTAAAATCCATGTCTGCATAATGTAAAGCATGCAACATTTTTCCATAATGTGGAACATCCTCAGATAATCCCAGAGGATTAAAATTGATTGCAAACTGTAAACTTATTGAAATATTAATTCTTAATTAATTAGGGATAAAGAATATATAATTCAACCTTTGTCAATCACAAATTTGAATATTTTTTATTAATACATTAATATCTCCATACAAAAGTATCCTAAGATTAACCCGTTCACTGACAAGATGGTTATTGCCGTCCTCACCAATTTTACTACTATCAGCAAGACGGTCCCAGCCGTCCGTTTTGAAGTGTTTATAATATGCATGATGGCTGCTCCATTGGAGTAGCAGGTAAGCAAGAATGTTAGAGCATGGTTTGGTNCCTGAGTTTGAGTGTTTACACTACGTCAGTTTTTAATTATGTAAGTTATCTGGATGTATTGTGGAAATATTCCAATTAAATATGACAAATTCTGAGAATGTTTTTAAAGTAACATAAGCTCAAATGGCTTTCTGTACTAGCTAAGAAATACAGCAGTTAGTATATGAAAATACAGGTGAATAAAATTGCAAACTTAAGTAACATTCTACTGCTCTGAAGAAATAACAGACTACTTGCACCATTATAACAAAGCCTTCATAAAGTTTTGTTATCATTATGTCTTGAAGTTTCCTTTCACAATTGTTGTATTTATCAAACAAAATTTTTTATAGCACAAAATTATGTGAACCTTCACTTACTTTAAATATATTATCAATGCGTATGAGAGTACTCTGATGTTTACTATATGGCTTTAGGAGAACATGAATGTTTTTCTCCAGTAGGAAACCTGATTTGTCTGCCACCTTTTCAAAGATATGATGCAGCAACCTTTTCTTCTGCTCTCTTGATTGCTCTGCAGGAGTAGCATTATCTTCCTCCAAGACTATCAATAACAAATTAGTAAATTTTAGAAAAACAAATTTAGTTCACTTATAGATTAGCAATTGCTCAGACACCATTAACTGAGTGATAAATTACTGTATTTTTTTATATGTTGGAAATTATGATAACATAAATTTATTTGGTTAAAGCTGATTATACAGGGATGCATAAAAAGATAAATTATTTTTATTGACAAAATCCCTGGATAATAATGAAAGCTTGTCATCAATTTTCAGCACAGTCCCCTCTGTGTTCAATGCATGTGTTCCATTGGTCCTCTGGTGCTTTGATTCTGTGAGGGCTGACTGTCCAGCCACGTATGCACCTCCATTTTCACTTTGTCATTTGTGCAAAAGTTCTCACTATTCATAGCCATAGATGAGATATACAAGGGGTAAGTGTAAGAAAGTAAAAGTGCAAGATTTGTGATCTTTCTACCATTGTACAATAAGTTCATTGCCATGCATTAACAACAGTACACCAAAACGGAGTAACCAATGTCACTCGGACTGTATCAAATTCAAATTCAAATATTTCTGATTAAGTTAAAATAAAATATTAAGGTTCTCAGTTGATCCCCTGGGCAATAAATGTTCCAGAATAGGACTTTCTCAGCCCCAGGAAAGTGTTAGAATCACTGATGGAACTGTCTGAATTTTTTAGTCAGACTTGCAACTCCACTTAAAATTTGTCTATGCCATTCATATTTTTGCAGTAATGACAACTACTTTTTCCTCAATGTATTGCTTCAACATTCTTCTGCATAAAATCAACTAGTTTGAATGTTAACTAGTTTTAGTTAACTAGCTTTAGTTAACTAGTTTTAGTTTTATCTTCTTAGAAATTAGATTACTCCTCACTGTTCTTTGCAGCATTTCTCAGAGAGCTTTGATATAATTTGTCTGATGCAAAGGTGCAGGTGACAACTAGTAAAACTGCACAGGATTTTGCATACTTAAACACTATACCACCAAGCCATTGCAGATCAGAACCTCATTGAAGAATTGCATAAACATGCTAACTAGGGTACATTTTGAGTCAACCTCATATGCAAGGCATTGAGCAAGTATATATATGAACTATATGAATTAATCAGTACAGTTAAGACAAGCCAGATGACATTTTTGGAAGATTAAGTATAATCCTGCATGTATGTACACTAAAATAAATGTAATCTGCAAAAGAAATCCAAATACAAAAAATTAATTCTCCACCAAAATTACCTGTAATTGTTTGCTTGTTACCAATTATTGTCCTTGAGGGTACTATTTAATCTTCGATGCATATTTAAATTTACTCACCAGGAGAGGTTGATATTTCCTTAATTTTCAGTGGAGTGGAATCAATGAAGGACAAATCTGGTTTATTCCAATCCAAACATAACTGCTGCTCATAAATAACTCTGTCTGCATCTAAAATCTAACACATTTTGTAGTTTGTGGAGAAAATAATATTTTAATTATGTAGGAAAATCATATGTAATTAAGCATTTTGGTCAACTCAGATTTTAGCAATAGTATGTATGGAATGTGATCAGCCTGATATTTTTAACATGAGATGAGCTTCCTTCTTTAATTTACACTCAAAACTCATTTTGGTGCCTATGTTTTTCATAACTTTAACACTCTCACTGATCAGGAATAGAGCCAAATCAGTTAATTGAATCATAAATAATAATTATTGCAGAGTGAAGGAATGAAAACTTTATTGCTTAGTGAAGACAAATGAGATTTGAAATACGTCTGCAGTATTGAAAAATGCAAGGAAATACAATCTTGGTAGAAAAATTATTTGTTCGTTATTACAAATTCTCAATAATGTTCATATAAGCTGATGATAAGGAAAGTCAAGAATGTAATATATTCATCAAATATTACGCTATTTTATTCTGAAATAAATTTTGTGAAGCATTTAAACTTTAGACATTTGTGTTAACTGATACATTTTCATAATTGGCCCTGTCTGGACATTTTTTCTAGATGGCTTAACATTTCTTGAAGAAATTAATAGTGTTACTTATTATGGAATATTTGATGAGTGATTTTTAACAACTAATTAGCAACCTGTTGATTTACTATGAATGTTTTTATAAGTAATTAAATTGAACATTATGTCTGCTTTAACTTGGGCCTGTTCCTCTCTCTTCCTTTTCTTCCCTTAGAAGATATTTAAAAAGCTTCTTTTATTGAAAAACCTTAAACATTGAACCTTATTAAAACCTTTCTGCGTGTAACAGCAAGAAATGCAACCTATGTTACAGAGGATTTATTAAACAATGAGTGACTGATTATCAACAGATTCTACTTATGTTTAACATTCCTTGTTCAAAAAGTATTTTTTAAAATTTGTTTGCAACAGAGTATAGCTTTCAAAAATCTCTCAATTAAGGAGGTGATAAACTGATAATTCCACACTTTACCAAATACTGTACTGGTTTTCAAGTTACTCTGTGCCAGAAAAAATGAAAAGTTGGTTCGAAATTTAATATGTATTCATAAATTCTTCATATTCAATATTTTATTTTTCAGCTAAATTTCCTTTTTTCAAGAGTTTGAATATTATGTTAGTACCTTGATAAAGATTCGAGCTTGTAGTATGTGCATACATAATAATAATTATTTTTATTTTTTCCATAAGGCCAGAAAAACATGACATGGGATATACACACTACAGATAAACATATTCTGTGTTTTTTTTCCTTTGAGTCACCTGATGATGCAGCCATGCTGTGAAACCATGGTCGTGCATGTATGAATCTTGTGGTTTAGTAAAAGTTTTGTTAAAATGGAGTTTTTTAACGTTAATCATTACCACAAAGTTACTCCTGATTCTGTGTTGTTTACTCCTGATTCTGTGATGTTTATGTTACAGGCCTTTATATACATAAGTAATTTATTGTTAATGATGGAGGTAGAATTTAAGGTGCCAAAGATTGCTCTGTTATGACTGATAAAATTCACTTCTAAGTTGTTGTATATGAGTATACATGAACTAATTTGCCTCCCTTATTAAACTCTAAACATCAAAACCAGCAGACATTGTTCAGTTACTGATTAATAATAAAAGAAATTTTTAAAAATCAACCAATTCCTCACCTTTTGAATCAAATCCTGAGCAGCAACTTTGTTCATTTCCCAAATATTAATATATCTACAATCATTGATTTTGGAAAAAAGTGAAGACTTTTCTTTAATATCCATAATATTTCTATGCAACTTCAATACTTCCTCAGCCAACTGCACACTTTCTACTTTTGTATTTTGCTGTATTTCTTCGATGGAATTCTTTAGATTTGAAATTATATCAAGTAGTCTAAGAAAGAAAAAGGATATTTATGCAATGAAATCTGCAAAATTCAGTATTCAATTGACAAATTATATAAACATAGATTTTTCCTTTGTAAATTAGAGATGTATCATTGCCACATATTTCATGGAAATCAAAATGAGGTCTGACAATAGTCCACAAATACTTATAAGTGGCATGTAGTAGAGAAAAGGTAGAAAAAGAGATTCAAAGAAAAGGATAAGTATGAAAAATCCAATGAATGAAGTTGGATTTCATAAACATGAAATGTATACTTTAAATAGTTAACTATCCGCCATTGTTAATAGTTAACCTTTAAAACTTATTTACATTAAATCATTGTATCTCATACAAATGTTATGAGGATATATAGCTAGCTATCTAGCATATATCTAAGCATTTGAGAGTAGTAGGAGGAAAACATACTTGGTTATTTTCCTCTTCTGTTTTGACTTCAGTATTGTGCTTTCTTCATCTTTCTTCTTTAAAACTTGAAAGTTATAATCAAGTTTTTCACTGTTCAGCACACAAGTGGCTTTGATTTGCCCAATTTCTTGTTGCAACAACTGAAAGTGTAGTCAACGAACAGTTTTACAAGCTCAATGTGATTTAATGTTAATGATGTAACCTTTGAAGAATAGAAGTAGATGTAAGTAGTCACTAGCATGGGAGTTAAATAATCCATTCAGATGCCTCCTCATGACATTTAGATGACTGATAAACTGCATCATTATAGGTAGTGGGATGTTTTAACTTTACACATCTATAGCTAAACTTAAGACTGCTTATGCCAACAAAAATCTTTTACAGAAATAAATATCAGTATATGCCATGTAATGAATTATCAACAATTGCTTCTTGGTTTATACATTAGTGATGATGATGTTTTGTTTCACCTTATTATTCAACTTACCACTAAACTTTCATGTAACATTTTAATGTTAATATATTGTATATAATTATCAGTTATTATGTTTAATATTCTAAATTTTCAGTTAATAGTTAATATATTTAACTCAGTTGATATGTTTCTTCTAAAAGAGATCATTCTCAGCCGATTGGCTCTAAAATATATAGTCACCAACATAAGGTCAGATAGATATCTTTTTTTACAGTAGCTATCTTAAGTCCATAAAGGCTTTTTGGGCATTTAAAAATTTTGGTAGAATTTATTTCTTTAAAAATAAGGAAACTCAATTGATATAAATTTTAGATGTTTGTCTGAACAGGCATATAAGTAGGTAATACATTTCTGTAGAGTAAGAATCATAAAATCCCTCTTTGATGTTAATTTTGTAAAGGAGCATAAACCTCTTCTCACCTACCTGAGTATGTTACTGGTTATAATTTGGCAGTGCAAATTTTCAAATAATTCATTTAATTTAGATTTATTTGGAAAGATTTCAATGCATTAAATCACTGGATGGAAATCTCCATAGTCATAATTCAGAGAAACTCACTCACCTGAAGGTCACTTTCAAGGGCAATCTTAGCCTGGCGATATTTCTCTGAGAAGTCAACATGAGTATTGAGAGTGCTTTCCTGCTGCTGGGAGACCCTTTCTGCTCTTTCTTCCATTTGATGCTCAACAACATTTCCATGTCTTAAGTATAAGTTGTTCCAGTTCTCATTGCCCTTTCTGACAAGTTCCTCGAGCTCTCTTTGGATTGTAATCTGCAACAATTCACAGAAGTATTAACTAATAAAATAGTATATATTTATTGGTGGCCAAATAAACATCTTAAAATCAATCAAAGAATCAATGATTTGGCCACAGTGGCAGAATGGTTAGCATACAAGCACTCCAACCCCATGGTCACAGGTTTGAGTTCTGGCTATTCATAATTTTTTTGTTTTTCCTGGTTACAGAATGGTTGTGTAGACATGTTTGTGTGTGTTCATTTATTGTTACTGTCCATATCTCTCCTGAAATTGTACAATAAATGGATGTTTGTGAGGGCAACAGGAAATATAAATAAATAAATGACATTATAACCACTTTATTTAAATGACATTAAGCCAACATTGTGCCATTTATGCAACTTTAAAATGTGTTCATCATTGGTATTAGATAATGCCAACATGTTTGAGGGAAAGGAGGGGTTGTTTTTAAAAGATGTATATAAAGATTGTGCTATGCATATAAAAACCCAGTAAAGGAAGATGGGCTAAGGACAAAGAATATTTGATGACGGGCCTGCATTAAATATACCTGGGGAAGCAAGAAACTTCAAAACAATATAGAAGAGTGAAAGAAATAAAGAGGATTGTCAAGATCTCAAGAGAGGAAGAGATAATGTGGAAAAAGTCAGAAATGTTTGGTCTTGGACAAGTAGCAAAAGTGCAGCAATTGTAGTGAATACTTGTGGAGCAATGTCTCTAAAGTAACTATTTTTGTAGCCAGAAAAAGGAGATTTAAAGCATAACTTCATATTTGAATAATGCACTGAAATGTACAGACCAATCCACCAAATTTTTTCCCAAAAATTTCTCTTTATTACATATCTTATGGATAAGCTGACCATTCATTCTTATGTAATAATTAATTACTATTGAGGTTATCTTTGCATTTTCTGGGATTTCTTTGCAATGCATTGTTTATAAGATGATGGTTTCACCAGTATTCCAGTCTGCATCCTCAGGTTAACGAGAATTCCAACATAACTATCGCTGTCAATCATTGTGGCACCATACACCACAAATGCAGAGAGTGTCAGTGCATTCCAAAAAGGCCTTATAAGTAATATGATTGAGGTAACTCTGGTGGATTCACATGGATTACAATTTTAGAATATTAAAAAAAATATATATATATATATATATCCCCTCCTCACACTGCCACAGTTCATTGCCTCATCGGGGCGGAGGGGTGTTAACGGAGGTTGGAGGCGATGTATAGCTCAGGTTTAACCATGCTAAGAAGGCTTCAACAATATCTCCGGCCAAATAGTGAGAGTGGCACTCAGTTCACCAACCGGCAGTGAGACAGCCTGGTGAATCACTGTCTTTTACCCTCCAGGCGCAATTACAATTTATCATGATGAGCTTCTGTAATGGAAATTTATCCGGACGTAAAAGCACCACCCATTCGGATGTCCGGGAGGTGGTGGCATTACAGAGGTCCATCATGAAGAAAAGAAAT
>KZ308723.1:214492-224978 GCA_000376725.2 Ladona fulva
CATCACTATGTTCGCTAGTGGGCAAGTACACCTGAACTATCACCGTGTTTACTGGCTCAGCCTTTAGTTCTACTGACATAACCCAGTCGCTTATTAGCTGTGTAGCTATCACAGCTTTTCTTGCTTTTTTGTCTAGCACTAGCGCAACTCCCCTTTGGCTAGAATTTCCCCCACTGAAAATTACTCTGACATCATCACTCCAGAAATCACCCCCATCCTTCCATCGCACTTCACATAGCCATAGTATGTTAATGTTGGACCTCTTCATTTCTACCTTTACATTTTCCAATTTCCCTTTCCTAAGCATTGTCCTAACATTCCAGGTTCCCACCCTTGTTTCCTTGACCATCCTCTCTCTTCTTTCCTTGTCGTTTCCTGTGTAAGGGTTTCGTGGAATGATGATCGAGATAGCCTTACTCCTATCACTGCTGGGCACGATACTCCCCATACAGGGTTGAGTCCCATTTAAGCCACTTACAATATTCTTATATTGGCACATCATAATTGCTTGGGATAAATGTGATAGTCGAGGTGGTTTCCCGTTGCCTTCCTCAACCTTTCTCTTAACGTGACACCACCATCACCCATAATGGCCGCTTCACTGGGGTACAGACGCCTTTGCAGACGCCTTTGCAGCCGCCTCACTGAGGTACAGACACTGCATGAACAACCTTTCGACTGGCCCCTACCTATTGACCATTCTGGCATGGGTGACCCTATCAGGAACATAGTTCCCGCCAGTTACGCTCTCCAGGTCATAGGAACACGCAAGCCCTTCCACCACGACAAGGTTGTAGTCCAGAGAAGGGTGACGGAATTACATGAAAGTTTTGCCCTTACATTCAGATTTACCTATGACAGATAATAGAACAATTGAAACAAATTAATGCAAGTCAAAGAAAGTGAATTCATTTTCTATAGTGGTTTAAATTAATATAAAATTTAGCAATTTCCTGGATGAATGATAAATGTCAGTTACGATACTGTAAACANATACCTCTATTGGAAAAGGGAAGACCCCACTTTAATAATTATTAATGATGGACACAAACTGCCATTCCCAAACCAGAAAACTTGAGGTCTGAGCGCTACTCTGCTACTACAGCCGATAAAATAACCAATATAGTATAATGAAACTATGATATGTGATTGGAAGATTGTTTGATTGTTTTATACAGTTCGATGAAACCCCTTCACTCCAAATGATTTCTTAATTCCAATCTCAACGTTTAACAAACTAGAATTTCACAATAAATACTCTGAATTTCCCTTAAAGAGAAAGTTTGTTTTACCTAAGGGATTCCAGGATGACAAGCTCTACCCAAGTTTTACTATACCTTGATGGATAGAATCAACATTTGTCTTTTGGTATAAAATAGAAGAAAATGTATATTTCATTTATTTTTTTCTCATTCTGGAACGTGGATGTGATGATATGAAAGCTAGGAGGTATTAAGAACCCTGATTAATTGCATTCATTCTGGTAATTCATTATTGGACATAATGAAAAATCTCTTGTGCTTCACTCAGATGGGCGTTTCTCCATACATGTCGTTGCTAATCAGGGAGAAAGCAAGATAAAACTAGTGGTAGTATATTGCTGTTAAAAGTGATTTGACAGCTGAGATCATTTTGCTCAAAGACTCCCACCAGTAATCGAAGCTGGGACCGCTTTCCCCAGGTTGAAGGTATTGCCCATTCGGCTATCTGGGAGCCCACAAGGTTCAAGTACAGTAATCATAGAGAAAGAAAAACTCACTTTGTAGAGTCCACAAAATAATTGTGATAAAATTTACCTATTTTTCATTACAGTGTAAGAGCTTCAGGTGAAAATACATGGAAACTGAAGGTATTATATAGAGAGGAGGGGGGAAGCAGGAAAGGTGGGTGTAAATATGGGGAGGGGATAGGCATTTAGGACTGAGGGAATGGGGAGGAAGTTGTTACTCAGAGATTGTACACATTGTCACAAATAGTAATTGTAAGGGAACACCCTTTGCAGTGCTACAAGAAGATTCAAATTGAATACAATGTTATTCACAAAAACTCATCTTTATAAGGTTGTTTGCAAAGAGTTGTTGGCGAACCACAACAATAGAACACATGAAAAAAAAGCCTGAAAATATAGAGTAAATAAAAATTAGAAACCAAAAACAAAGAAAGGATAAACAACAATAAAATATATTTCTAGAAAAACATTAATTATAAATCTGAGGAATACCAAATTATGGGGAATGGAAAGGAAAAAGAACCTCATTTAAAACCTCGTATTTCTCAGATTTTTGGAAATTCAATATCTTTATTTGTTCTAGGATTTAACAGCATTTATTAAAACAAGAGAAACATCTATGGAATTGCTAATAAGTAGATATCATAGAAATAACACAAGTTTATTGTAAAGTTAATAAACACCATTGGCTTTGAATGTGGTATGATGATTAATTCTTTGTCATATTCTGATTTTATATTGTGGAAGAACTAAAGCTGCAGTTTTAATACAAAGTGACCCTGCATCTACCAAATGGGCAAATACCTACTTGACCCCTTCCTCTATAATAATGTGGCACTAGCAATAATAAGTACCACCCACAGGGCTATCCAAGAGCCAACCCTTTTCATAGTCATGGGAAGCATATGACTGTATTGAAAGTGATTTTAATGAATAAATAAAAATATTAGACTTAAAATAATTTCTTACAGATGTATCGTTCAGCAACTGCA
The DNA here is from genome assembly GCA_000376725.2 of Ladona fulva. NCBI lineage: Eukaryota > Metazoa > Arthropoda > Insecta > Odonata > Libellulidae > Ladona > Ladona fulva. Next base: position 217,214 of record KZ308723.1, read on the forward strand.
AGATAAAAAAGGTACCTGAATCAATTGTGGCCCCCTCAAACTTGGCACTCGGGTGCTATATAGGTTTCAATGGAATGCCCCATCTATAGAAGAACTTGATCTGTCGACTGACTTAAAATGGACTAAATAATTTTAGGCTCTATATGGATTTACCAAGTTACCCATGCTTGCAGAAAAAAACTATCAATTCCAGTGAGTGATACCTATGAAGAGAGAATTCACTCTATAATGCTCTGAGAGATGGACCGAATTTAGAGTTCGGGAAGAATTATTCACCTAACTCAATTCTGACATGAACTGCCATGAATTTTAGTTTTCCTACCTAACCTGAGCATGCCCATTTTTTTAAATGTAGAACTAAAAGTAACATGAAATAGTTTTTAAAGAAATTTTGAAGAAAAAGGATGAATACAAGAATGATTAAAATTTAAATTTTTTTCTAATCATATGTAAGAATATACCTATTTTGTGAAGTCATAAATTGTATTTATGTCTAACAGTTAGAGCTGATGGAACTATTCCTCTTATAAGATTGTTACGTGAGAGTGTTGTTAGAGTGAGTTACAGAGAATCTATGAAAGATGGCANACTTAGAATGACCCTAAATTTCTAATACTAGTATTTCCTTGTTTGATTTCCTATAATTTGAAATTAAGACAACTCGAGTTTCTTACTTGTTTTTCATAGCTCTAATTTCAAATGAAATACATTGTATGGGTAGTTGTCCATTTGCAAGTAGTCATAGTTAATGCTGCAATACTGAAAGTATTTTTATTACAAAGGAAAGGCATTAATATTTCCAAAAGAATTCCTTATCCTTCCCAATTAATATATATGAGAGGCAAGTTAAAGTATGCTTTTTGTTGTCAAGATTCTTGATAAATACACAATTTATTGAGTAGAGGGATTATAAAAATGACAAATTTGAACTTAAGACAAAATTCATGATAAAAATAAAAATTTTATTAGAAGTTCCTTCCTTATTGTAGTAGTATTGTTAAAAGTGCTTCGACAGCTTGGGTCATTTTGCACGTGGGCCTCCCTGGGAATCAAATACACTTTCCGTTTTCACGGAACTGCTTTCACTGAAGTCGAACGTGTTACCAACATGGCTATCCAGAAGACTCCTTCCTTATTGATGCCAATCTTTCTCTCTTAGTAAATTTGAATTAATGATGTTGACAGTTCAGGGATTGGCACCATTTCTGGGATTCCTTCCTTATTTGCGCCAATCCCAAAACTATCAACATGATTCATTCAAATTAACAAAGAGAAAAGGGTTGCAAATAGAGAAACTTCACACAAGTACATTTAAAGATGTACTTGTGTGAAGCTAAGGTGTGAAGCTAAGCTCTGGAAGCTAACCAATGACAACTTTGGTGGAAGTAATCTTAGTAGTTGATAGTTTTCTAGAACCTTTAATCACTTACAAAATATGTCATTTTGGAAAGAACATTAAATCAGTATCAAATTTGAAATACACTGTATTCCAAGTGAAAAACTGAGCAATTACAAAATGACAAAAGACATACTATTTAGAGCAAACTCTGATTTCTCTTGGTGGGAAGGTATCTAAGAATTTTGAAAAGCACATATCTCTCTCACCATTTGATTGGCAGATACAGTCTATGACAAACAAATGAAAGTCCCTTTTATACAGGGTGCAGCAGAACAGACTAAGCAGTTTCGAGTGTTAAATGCTCGGGCGGTGGTGGGGGGAGGAAGTTGCACGTGGTCTCCCTTGGTTCCGTCAGGGATCCCATTTCAGTAGCCAGCATGGTTTGGACCGGAGCACCTCGGGGCTTTGCTGTGCATGCGTATTTTGAAAACAACTGATCTGTGATCGCGACGCAAAGAGCTTTTCGGCGACGGTTCAACATTCCGCGCAACAATGCTGTTCCTAATGCAAACACATTTCGGTCCTGGGTTCAGCAGTTGAAGGAAACTGGCAGCACACTAAGAAGAGATACTCATGGCTGACACAGATCCATCAGAACACCAGAAAACGTGCAGCTGGTGAGAGCAGCAATTGAGCAATNTATAATTATATGAGAATTATAGCAATCGCAGTAGTGGTTTCCAACCCTCCCATCCCCCAACTTCGCCACCCCTACCCATTGTCTGAACATAAAAACCTTTGCAGGTCACCAGCTCTCTTCTGTTGACTGCTGAAGGTTCCGGTTCAACCCTGCTCGAAGGCAAGTTGCTGTACGAAGTACGTTGTCTTTATTGTAAATATTTAAATGCTAAAACAAATCGATACAAGAATTCATTTTTTCCGCAAACGATACGCGAAAGTAATAGTTTAGCGAAGTAAATTCAGTAAATTCATGGTGCTTGCACCCCCTGCCACATGCCGAAAGGCGGCTTGCAGGGAACTAATGTAGATGTAGAATATTTTAGTGTAAATTTTATTACAGAGTGTAATAAAGAAATATCATAAAAGACCTTTTCAAGTTTTATTGTGAATACATATGTCCAGCTCCCCACCCTCAAAATCTTTTGGTACAGTAGGGGGACATGAAACCGGAGCCTATCTCGGATCTCAAAAATTCAATTGTTTTTCCTGCAGCTGTGGCAGCCATTTTGTCTTCTGCACTTGCATTCTCAGTGAAGTCTTTCAATGGCTATATTCAGAATAATTCAAAGTGAATATTAATCTGAGCATAGCCATTGAAAACACAGATCACTGAGAATGCAAGTACAGAAGGCAAAAACTTAGCTGAAAAAATAAAACTATGAAACATGAGAAAACAGCATTATTTTTTAACCAATTGAATGACCTTAGGGACTTAGTATAATTTTTCAAGGAGCAAAGAGAGCTTCATTAAAATAAAATGCAGAGCAAACTCAACTCACAAATACAAAAGGCTTGAAAATTTTGCATCCTGTTCTAACATACGCAGAGAAATGTAGTATAACTTCTAACAGAATTGTAGGCAGTTTCTACTTTTATGAATGTCGTAAACAAATGCTGCTTAGAAAATGAACTTAACCAGACTTTTATAAAATGTAGTCCTCACATTACGCTGCACTATTCACAATGTTTGAAAAATTTATTACAGGATTGATAAAAATCATAAAAACAAGAAAAGCTAATCCAAAAATTTGTACAACCAAAAATAATAACAAGTTATAATCTATGAGTAGAACAGTTAGGGGATCCTCCTGTGTAAAAACAAGAATTAGATCATCAATTGTCTTCAATTTATGAATTCAATGAATTTATGAATAACTGTGATTTCACATAGAGCAATTATACTGAAAGCTCTCCACATTGCCAGGTTCAATTTCCAGTGGGGTTCTTAGTTTTTACTTTTAAAGTGATAGTTATTGGAGTAAGATTGTTACAAAAACTTAATGAGTATTATTGTCAAAATGTATATTAATAAAATAACCAATAAAATTTACTAATAAAGTCTCTAGCTAAGGAAGGTGTCTTTTAAAATGTCTATTTTTGAGTATTTGTGTGGAAGCCTGCACTGAGTGTGGTCCTATGTGCAAAATGACCAAATAAGTCTACTTTTAACAACACTACTACAAGGGCTGCACTTTTTGCTACAAACAACTTGTATGAAATATTGCTAAGCCCTCTCAATTCCTTAACATTTGAATGTTAACAGTTTCTGAATGTGATTTCAAGTGCCATGACAGCATTAAAATTAAACACTAATGTTTGGTTCTGAAAGCAAGAGACACTTTCAGAGAATTATTCCAAAATCAGCATTCAAGGTGCTTTTAGGTACTCATCATTAATTCTTACATTTAATTTTCTTTCAGGCCAGAGATTCAATGCATAATCTTTTGTATATTTAAATCCTTTGTATAATGAGTGAGGGCTTCAAATGAGCCATTTTCATATTTTTATCCCTTAGTGAAGCATGCATAAGAGCACATAAGGTGCATTCAATTTATCACAGCTCTAAAGAGAATAATAAAGAAATGAATGTCTGAAGTGGCAATAGGTATCTGGATTTTTTTATTTCTAAGGAGTCCATGAAATTGAGATTTTATGGCATTAATCAAATGTTATCTAAGGAAAATGCATTGCAGTTGGGAAGAGGATCCTTCTCTCTAATAAAAATATACTGAATATTGAAACGTACATAAAAATACTGCAGTCCCAAAGCATGTACCACATTAGAACAAGAACTTCTAAAGCCACTAAACCAATCACACACAAAAATCCATCTCAAAATCAAAATGGCTCATGATTCTAAGTAAACACCGAATAGAGTAAATAATTTAGCTTCCTGTCATTCTAAACAAAATCATTAAAATTCTCTCAAGAAATGTTTCCTATTTAACATTCCCTGACTAACAGGAGAGTTTACTGAGTTAGTGATTCTTGACAGGAGAAAAACTTTAAAACTTCATGTTTTCCCTGAAGTATAAGAAGAGGATCTGAATTCTTGACACTCCATTTTTACACTTGAAATCTTTGTTTAAACCAATTTAGACCATCCACTCAATTCAAATTGGCCTTTAATTACAAATTATTTGAGGAATCAGAATGTTATATTATTGAATAATTTGAAACACAGAATTGAATAATTTGTTTGATCAAAGTAAATGATAACTATCAGATGACATTTCATTTCTACTAAGAACATTACACATTTCCAAAATAACAATATATGAAGTTAAATACATTATAATATTATAAAAGGAGATTATTTTCAAAACATTTAGCATTAAACAGATGGGTAAAAATAGATGAGGACCTCTTTATTCTTCTACCATGATGAAATCTAATCTTAGGTATGCCAAGGAAATATATCTTTTAAACATATTTTGAACCTACTAAAACATACTATAACATGTTACCTTCACCTTGAAGATATTTCTGCAATCCCTGATTTGATTTTCATTCATAAATATACTAATGAGAAAAAGGTAAGAGGTTTCCTTAGTGTTAACCCTTTTCTGGAAGATAAAACCACAACTGTATAAAAAGTTGTAACTCTGAGCAGATGAAAAGAGATGTCTGGAGAATACACATGAATGCAAAAAAGTACCTGTACACTATTATAGAATATGCATGTATTCTTTGGTAGCTAAATTAATCAAGGAATTAAAATACCACTTAAAATATAGCAAAATATCGTTATTTCATAGCTAAGACAACACCTGTCTTTCATGGCATTCTTACTTTGACATAAAATTTTTTATGGTTAGAAATACTTGCATTGTCATGAAAAACAAAATCCCTAAAAATGAAGAGAATGAAAAACTGATGGTCAAGAAAAAAACAAGCTTCCTAAAATTCAAACAATGCTTGAATCCACACAAGGTATACACTAACCATTCTAAGTATGTAAAGCATTTCTTTTCTAAAAGGTAAGAAAGACTGAAATCAGTATGATGAGGAAAACTAATACATGGAAATGCTGGTTCAGAAAGTGAGCACTTACTTCTGAAGACCATTTTCCATCTTTGGAGGTGCAGTCAGGTCTGAGACAAAAATCCATTTCAGACACTTATCTCCTTTCCTGTACAGCCATAATAGCAAAGATGAGATGTTTATCAATATCCTTTCACTGTTTAAAAAACCCATACAATTTAAAATATTTGTTAAACTTCATCATTTTTTCAACATGGAAGCATAAACCCTAAATGGAACAAATAATTTCCCTCCCCCAGGATTGTGGTAACCCATGGCAATCTTCAAAGGCCTGTAATGTTGGACCACAGATGGCTAATCCTTTTTCGTCCAAATATTCCTGCTTGCGATTTTAAAATAAGTTCAAACCAAATTTTCAAATGACAAAATCAGGATTCCCCTACCACCCCCATGGCCTTCTGAGGAAAAGAAACTAATCTACCATTTTTATACTCCAGTTCCCATGAAAGATAATGCGATGGAATTCCCTTCCAACAGCCAGTGTTGCCAAAGACAGTTGATCCCGTCTCTTATGGTCTCCTACTTTCTGGGCGGGTGCTCTGTCCTCTAAGCTACCACCACTTCTGCGTTGTTGTTCATTGTGCTCTTGATTGCTGAGATCTCACGTTGCAGACTTCTCGAAGCAGACTCGGACCCTCAACCACTGAATTTCTTTTTTGCACAGAGGACACAAGTGAATCGTATTGCAAAACACGAATATTATTATTACATTACCTACAACAAACCATAATAATAAAAAAAACTTGCAAAAAATCTCATACAATAGAAAATATATAAGCCCCACACTTTAAAAAATCAATAATTTCTGAATGACAAATTTCAAAGCACAAAAAAAATGCATTATAGCATCAAAGTTAAACAAATACAACAAAATAAATTAAAATAAAACTACAACTTGCAACAATTTACTCTAATATTCTTATTCACTCATGCTTTCAGAGATAATTGATTTTAGTCTCGAGAGAACATTAGTTTGGAAGTGCTTTGAATTAATTTCTACTCAGAATACTTGAATTCATACAAATAGCATGCATTCATTGTCCGAAAGATTTTATATTCTGTGACTATTCTCATTTTTACTGACTTTCCTTTTGTAAAGCTATTTTAGTACATTTGCTAATATCTCTAATTCCTTATATATTTCTTAAACAATTCAAACATGTACCAAATAATCATAGTAATAATTTCAATGTATTTAAAAATCATTTCAATGTTGTCATGGGATTGATGATAGATAGAAAAATTAATCTTTACTTAACACTCTGAGTACAGACCCAAGAAATACATTTTCGAAAATAATTCTCTCAATTTTTTTTGCAGTAATTGAAACTTCACATATTCCTAGAAAATCATATTTAGAATTCAAAATCTACAACAAAAGTTTACCTTAATTTAAATTATAGGAATCACCAGGCTGTATAGCACTAGGGTGTTCAGGGACCTGGCTCCATACTCTATGTCGTGTAACGTTTATCGCTGTTATAACAGGGCAGTTCAAAGAAAACAATTATTGAGAGTATTGAGCTGACAGGCAGGAAAGTTTTTATGGTAAGACAGGAACCTGAAGAAACTAGAGGTGAAAAAAGGAAGAGAGGTGAAAAAAGGAGGAGAGGTGAAAAAAGGAAGAGAGGTGAAAAAAGGAAGAGAGGTGAAAAAAGGAAGAGAGGTGAAAAAAGGAAGAGAGGTAGGTGCAGCTTCTGCTCTGGTGGAGACAATAAATACACTTCAACACGTGACAAATGCAGCAGTTTTGTATGCAAGAACCACGCCATTAAAGAGATTCGAATAATGAGCATTAATTACATTTCCAACTCATTTTAATCAAACTAAATTAGAATTAACTCAACTAATTGAATGAATTTTATTGTAATTGCTTCCTCTCTCGACGACTTCTACGTATCCGAATGTTACTGATCAATTTTAGGATAACTCCTGCATCCATACATGCAAGGAAGCCAGGAAATGCTATGATGTAAATTTTTAATTCTGTACGCTAATTTTAACGTTAAGTTCATATTTGATGCATTAGCTCAAGGATTACCATATATTATTAGCATATATTATTTAAATCAATGAATCCTTTTCTATGTACATTCTGTGTTTTCGTGGGTTTCTTTCACTCCCCTTGTGTGGGTGTTTTCCTGCATAGTGGGTTTTTCCTTCATCAGCCTTCAGCTGTGAAGATTTTTTCCCACAAATCAAATCTCTCTTTAAAGTTTGTAAATAAAGGGTTATATAACAAGAATTGTAATTTTTTGTATACTGTGTGATTTATGTGCGTAGTATGCAATTTTAGGGTTGAGCCACTGAGTTGTGATCTGTGCTCTGCCCACGAGGTGTTTCAGGGGTTGGGGAGCCGTA
>KZ308723.1:250089-265826 GCA_000376725.2 Ladona fulva
TGTTTAAATGTCGCCCTCACACCCTACCAGAGCTAAGGGAGCGGATTATTGAAGAAGTGAACGCTATACCCCATGATATGTGTGAACGAGCTGTTCAAAACTTCAGAGATCGTCTCCAAAAGTGTATCGCTGCTAACGGCCGCCATCTTGAGGACATAATTTTCAAAAGTGAATAAATATATAAATGGTATGAACAACTTTTTTCGAAAATAAAAACGTTTTTTCTTTATATACCCAGATTTCTTTTTTATAACTCTTCAAAACTGCTTAATTGGTTCTGCCACACCCTGTATATTAGATACCAACTATGGATAAAAACGGTTTGTTTATTGTGAATAATAAGAGAAAGGAGGTATCTCTTAAGCCACTCCCAGAGCAATACTTTTGTTTTTTACAAAATACATGAGTATTTTAAAACACTTTTGCCTAGATTTTGAATTCAAGAGCATTCCTAGGAATCAGTTAAAAGTTTAGCAGCCCACCTTGATCATAGCATCTGCTAATGGATCTCCTTCATCTTCTTCATCTTCCTCTTCCTCCAGTTCACTGCCGTAGTCATCAGTTACGGCACCCCTCTTCTTCTTTACGTTCATTGTCACTGAATAAGGTGTCAACATCCCCTCCTTGTTGTAAGCTCTAGTAAATGCTGACTTTACCTGTTTTAAAGGGTCTCAGTAAGAATTTTATTCAAGTCTTCAAAAATATAGCCATTATTCTAATTATCAGAAAGGCTCAGCATTGAGCTAAATCTACTCATCAAAAAGTCAAAATTAAGGCATCTAATATTTCCAAAGGCTGTTACAAAGCTGTTTCTTCTTGTAATTAGCTTGATTATTGTAATGTGATGAAAATGAAGGAGGCATTGGAGATGTGACAATCAAAGAAAGCTAAAAATAAAATTGCACGGAAATGAAAAATTGTCAAGGGATGAAGGTTAGGAAATTGAAAAAGAAGGCTTCATAACTAATCAAAACAGCAGACAGAAAGTGGAGTGGAAAGAGCAGAAGAAAATGGAAATCGTGAAATGAAATAGTAGAGAAGATTAAACAACTTTAAAAACAAAAAATATCTGCAAGAATCGAAAGATGGTCACCAGAGTCTTAAAAATGCAAGAATAGAAAAATACAGAAAACCAAACAATGTATGCCGACAAATTTTCACCAGGATTAAGGAAAGGTATGAATATTTTGCAGGATAAAGTCCTGCGGCTGATCCTAAAGGAATAACAAGCGTGAAAAATAGCAACATGACTGGGTCTAGAATACCTGCCTGAAAAGTGGAAGGCCTGGGTTCGAGTCCCAGTCATGTCGCTATTTTTCACACTTGTTATTCCTTAAATTTTCACTATTTTAGGTGAAATGGATAGTAATAGTGTTCTTCACTAATTTTGAGTTGCTGATTTTATTTTCTGATTCAGTCACTGATTCCCCCAAAAAGCCCCACCACAATAATACACCACATACATATAACCTCCAAATACATAAGTACCATGATTTACCTGATGTAGTGCTATTAATTTTTTTTATGGGAAGTATAATAATGAACATCATGAAAAGTTTACACTTCATTTCAAAGCATTGCTGCACATCATTTATAAAGTTAAGAGCCTGAAAATTGTAGTAAAATGTTTATTTTACAGTTTTAATAATATAATGTTGTTTTCAATTATCCTGAATTTTTATGAAAATATTCATTCCACTTTTTCCTAATCTAGAGAGCTGAGATTGTAAGATCAGCTTATAATCAAGGCATCTTATATTCAGGTAAATATGATACTTTAATTAATTTAAGGGATTTCTTATCCAAGAAAAATACTGTTTTAATATTTAATGAAAATAGAGGAGACATGTAAATATTTGAAAATGGTCTTATTTACCTTAGTGTGAACTGAGGACATAGGATCAGCACTGCCAGGGAAATGTGTCAACTCAAGAATGGAATCAAGATCCTCCCTTAAGAGACTGTATCCATGCATCACTTCTATGGCATTGTGAACCCCTTCACCAGTTGCCAATTTTCCTCTACTCTCATCTACCAAAGGCTTCACAATTGCATCTCTCAAATATGACAGGTAATCCTGCTTCATCGATTCCTTGGTAGCCCTTGTGCTGTTCATACAAATAATCACAAGAAAAGAATTCTACTGAAAAAAGATCTCATCAATTTTGAACATCAACCTCTAGTAAGACTATATTTTTATTCATATTTAAAACATACAACATAATAAAACTCACGCCTTTCATTTACAGTGGTATTAATTTCATGCTCATATTAAAGGCATAGTTTATTTAGAAATTCATTTATTTTGAGTAAGGATATTGAGGTAGATAATAACAAAATAAGACAAATAATGGCACCAGTAATTTGTTTCATAAAATGAACGATTCCCCAAAAGAAATAAGGATCCTTCAAATAAAGTTCCAAAATTTCCACTATTTCAGCTATCAAATTCTTAACTTTTCAGTGGAATTACTTATGGACCACTTTTTTTTTAAATAAGAATTTTTCTATCATAACTTTTATCCTGACAAAGTGCTAGAATTATCTGTGAAGTCTATGGGATGGAATCCTTAAGTGGGATATGGCTCAACCACATAAAGTGGGTGTGCGCATCAACTCCCACTCCACTATATTGGCTATTCTAAATTTATCGAACCTATCAATTCAGGTAGCTTGTAAATGCCATGCAAAAATAAGTACGAAAAATAGTGACATGACTGGGATTCAAACCCAGGTCTCCCTCTTCCCAGCCAGGAATTCTAAATGGTTGCAGTGAGAAAGCAGAACTAATTAATCAATTTTCAATTCAATCTTGAGGGAAACTGCAAATCAATAAAAACAGGTATCCTGGATTATCAGCATTTACTGAGGAGCCAATGTGTATTAACAGCTAATAAATTAGATTGCCATACTTACGTAGTTTTAGAGTGGAGGGTGACCTCCTGTATCAATCTCTCCATTTTCCCTTTAGTGGAAGTTTTTCCCAAATAGGCAGGAAAATCTATTTGAGCTGTGAGATGACCCTCCATCAAAGAACCAGGCAGCACAGAAGAAAATATGGCCTAAACAAACACACAGATACCTTAAGCTATCAACTAGTTCACAGTGCTTTACTGTTAGACGACTAAGCTTCACCTAAACGTAAGGATAAAGCATCAATCTAATATTATTTTATGTAAGTGTGATGTTTTTGATGTCCCATACCTGTTGAAATCACATGTGGTTTACTAACAAAGGTAGTGAGATCTATCTGTATATTTGATTACAAATGGCTTGGATAGTTTAAGTGACTTAGTATCTAAGGAGAGTATATAGTGCCAGCAGCACAGATTTCAATGAAACTTGGTAGTTAAGTAGACTCTGAGACAAGAATAATGAATTTCTGCCTAAATATGGTTTTATAACCAGTAGTTTTCCTGGAAAATGGCCTTAAAGTATTACAATAATTCCATAATTGTTAAGGTAATATAGGTTAATTATGGCCAACCCATTTCCTTTGCCATCACTCTATTAATTCAGTGAAATGCCTGTCTTCTCCCATCATCTCTCACACTTCCAATACTCCTTATCTATCAACCCAAATTGCTTTGCTGTTCTACTCACATCTTATAGGCCTACAATCATTTCATTGCCATTTATTGCGTTTCACATCCACACAGTAAAACACCTCAGAGATTAAACCTATTAATTAATGAAAGATCAGGAACAATTGTTAGTACAATTCAGTAAGGGTTGACCTGCTTTAGCCATAACTGTAAAAAGATAGTAAAGTAATCCTTAAAGTAAAACAAACTGAGAATCAAAGTTAAGTACTGAAGCAAAATTTAATATCAGAGCTACAGTTCTCAGAACCAGCATCCATTAAAGAAACAAAATTTTTTACAAAATTCTGTCATATTCATAGTTTTTACTCATGTACAATAAATTATTTTTAGTTTTCTTTCGCATATTATGCATTGCTCTCTGTAATGCTTTCCCGACTTAGCTATGAGCTGTTTCATGACCAAGTAATTAATTTTTGGACAAATTGATTTGGAGACCTTGGTTTCTTCTTGGATATGTCAACAGTAATACCTCATCAAAAAGATATTTTCATCCCCAATGAAAATATGGAAAAAATACAAGTAGATATGATTTATACAGCTGATGATAGATGATTATTTGGAAGGCTATGGGAGGATCATAAAGTTAGAAGAAGCGTTTGGTTCTCCTTCAGTCACTATTTCAAGTTTGTTCCTTAACTACGTGATTTAGCTAATCAATATCATGAAGACTAAATTCTCCTCAATTTAAAATTGGGCTGTTGTTATTTTTACTTGCTTATTATTCCATTGAAATAATGCAAAATCTGACAGTTGGGTGGCTGACAGGAAGCACACACATTTAGATTCGGCTTATGAGTCACAATCTCACTGCCCCCATTTGAAAATGTAAGCTACTCCAAAGGAAGCATTCTATTACTATAAATACCCCACTGCCCATTCTATCCTGATAGTCCTTATGATATATATTTAATATGTATGAAATGTGTATGTCCTTATGATATATATTTAATATGTATGAAATGTGTATGTGTGTATGTCCTTATGATATATATTTAATATGTATGAAATGTGTATGTGTGTGTCCTTATGATATATGAAATTTTTAGGGAATGTTCACTGTCACCAATATCATGTTAGCCTGATTTCTATACTTATAATTGTCCGAATCAATATTTTGAACAAAATTTTGTTTGCTCTTCAAATGTGTTTAACATGCCCTTTCCTTAAAATTTAATTAACTTTCAATAGGTTTTACAGGTTTCTTACACCTCCCTTCTTGTGGGTGTTTTCCTGCAGTGGTGAATTTTTGCTAAGTACAGACTTAGGTTTTCAAATCTACAAAGTAGTTTACTTCTCACTTCTTTCAAACTATCTCTTTTAAATTTCTAGGACAAAGGGTTAGATGTAAGACGAGACTTAATAGTCTCAATCTCACCAAAATTAAGTTGCTTTATTATTATTATTAAGAAGAGGGGGCAGGCATTTTCCCTATTCAGGATCGGATAACATTTCTACCTACCGCTACAGTCAAGAGAAAAGCAATGGGCAGTTCAAGAACAAATGCCCTATCCCCACCACCAGTCCCTACTTCCTGCCTTCCCTTACAATGTGTCAAAATGAACAGATCAAAAAGAAAACGGCAACAGATCAAAAAGAAAACGGCAACAGATGCACTAAAAGAACGCTGGAAACAAAGTAACGGTAAGGGGCATACACTAATGCTGTGTATATGTCGGTAGTGGGGACCCCATCTTGTTGGTGACCTATTGGTTAGCTCTCAACTTTAATTCCTTTATAGCAACCTCCCAACCTAGACTGACCTGATGCCATGAGGTTTACCTTCCCATTCCATAGTCCAACTACTACCCCCTAAATCTCTTCCTACTTCATCCATAAAAGCTAAATAATTATCTTTTTTTCACTTGTTGATGGAAAACCAAAATGAAGTGGGCAGGTTCAATTTGCTTATACAGAGAGAATCTCTATCCTGTATGTCCCGTGTGTCTTAATTGTATTTTCATTAGTTCTCAAATGTACAAACATTTTCCTAATTATCGTAACTCTTCATTCCTCAACGACCAGATCTTGCTTAGAAGTGCTGTTATAAAATTGGCCAGCACTGTCCTTTGTGGCAATGTGTTGTGTATACAGAAAGTCTTGCAATAGTAAAATTTACAATAGTAAAAAGAGAATTTTTCAGTCTCCTCAATTTTGTTACTGCAAAGTTTTATTGTATGAGTTCTTGGAAACCAGCTGCAACCACCAACCAAGAATTCTATCTCAGCCCTCACAAGAAAAGTAAATTAAAGCATTGTCTGAATAAAATTTTGTTATCATTGGTTTAATGACCATTACTAATGATGAACAGGCTTTTTAACTGTCAAGAGAATTAGAATCCGAACATTACATTTATCATGATTTGATTAAACTAATTGATTCAGTCATATTCTATTATTTATGACTTTGACATAAGATTTATCTGAAAATATTCTTCATGGTTACATGGATAAAGTTCGGTAATTTGAATTTGATATATATATACTTATCAGGAATATAGCTAAACAAAGAAAACTTCCAACATTTGTTAGATTAGTAAAAATGAGTATTTTTGTATTGCAATGCTGTCATTTGATGCTAAAAATGGCATTCAATATACAGAAATAGCATGTTCTTTAGTATGAGAAAAGGAGGACAAAAGTAAAAATTCTGAGTACCTGTTATTTTTGTTGAACATAAGATGCAGAAAAAAAACAGCAATTTCACTATAATTCTTGAAAACAATTATACTTCTCACTATACCTGAGTTGGGAGAAGTTTCCAAGCATTGTCTTTCCTAATAATTCTCTGTATAATGTCACCCTTAGCCAAGGATTCTGCAGTCTGAGCCGAAAGATCAAGTTTTTCCTTCATATTTCTGCAAAAAAAAGAATGAATGAATTGCTACAGGTACCTTTGAAAGCATAACAACAGCTAAAGGTCAATTGGGCTTTCAGTTACAATCGGTAGAAAATCAAACCCATGGTCAATCTAAGCGATGCTTGGAAAAATACTTTGATAACAAATAAAAATTTTCATTTATACACAATCCCACTTAACACTTGAATGGCAGAGATAGGGATCAACAATCATAGTTCAGGATCAAGATCAACAAAGATTCAAAATCCAGTTATTTTTGACCTGATTTTGACTATTTCCCATTTTTCAATGTTGTACTTCACATTTTATTTCTTACCGCTATTTATTCCTTTATAAAAATGTTTTATGTTAAAAAATGCCAATTTTTTCACAAGAAAGTCTTCATGGGAGTTCAACCAGGTGAGAATGTTGGATGGCTCTGACGTTTTGGCAACAACCTCTACTAACTCAAGGATGTTGAGAACAGTCTTGGTCAGGTATGTATACACTCTAGGGGACCCCCCTCCTTGCCTCTGATTGGTGGACCAATATTCCTTTCTGATTGGTCACCCTTTGTCACCATATTGATGATACGACTTAATCGATTCTCTAAAAAGGACTCAACTTTGCACCAACTCTGAATACCATCCCTTCCTTACCTTGATTTCATTGGGGGTATAGAGCAGGCCATACATTCACTCCCACAGGATATGGCTGAAGAGGTAAGAGGAAGGACTGAGTTGGTTCTCTAACAGGCGAGACCACTGAAACCCAATTTGACAAGATGAATGCCAAGCCATCACGAGACTTTGCCAAAACAAAGACTTGGTGGTACTCCCAGCTGATAAGGGTAATGACACTGTTATTTTACCATCCAAGACATAACAAGAAAAGATCAAGAATATTTTGGATGACCCAACCTACCACAGCATACTCCATGATACAACTCATGTGATCATGAAGACTTCCTTACTGAAGAAATCTTCTTTTTCAGATGAAACCATCAGGAGTCTTCACCCTCAAGCCCCTGTTCCTCCTAGTTTATACAGTCTCCCCAAGATTCACAAGAAGGGAGTGCCATTAAGACCAATTGTAAATGCCATCAACTCCCCAATGCACCTACCGTCAGAAACACCTCACCAAACTATTGACATCACATGTGAGAAAAAGCATGTCAAGAATTCAGCAGATTTTGTGAAACCCCCAGTGACCTGCACCTGGATCCCTAGGATATAATGGTGAGTTTCGATGTGATTTTTCTCTTCACGAACATCCCCGACGACAACATCCTCCATATCCTGAGGCCATTTTTGGAAGAGCTTAATGAGATTACTTGAACATGTCCAGAGGTCCACGTATTTAATCTTACAGGGAAATACATACCAGCAAATAGATGTAGTTCTTATAGGCTCCCCTCTCTCCACAGCCATGGCAAATCTTTTCATGGAGTACTTTGAGGAGAAAGCAATTCAGACGTTCATCCTCCAACCCAAAAGCTGGAGCAAAACAGCTGCATACTATAACTGGACATTCTCCTCAGATGGAAACAAGATGGGTGTTCAGGGCAGTGTATACTGTAAGCCAACCAACACTGACTGGTGCCCTAATGCTGGCAGCCATCACCACCTGGCTCAACACAAAGGCGTTTCAACACTGACTCACCAGGCCAATGCCATGCCTGACCAGGAGAGTCTCCTAAAAGAATTAGAATGCCTGAAGACCATCTTTAGGCATTACAGACACCACAGGAGGGAGATCAACCGGGCCCTTAAAAGTGCCTTTACAAGACAGAGAATACTGCTGAAGAGAAACCAGTCACTATGTGTCCACCCCGTCAGGAAAAATCAGTAGAATTCTTGACCAACAAAATGAAGGGATATGGATTCACAGTTTTAGACTTGGACTATCGGAGACACACTTTTATGCTGTCTTAGCTTCTAGAACTTTCCTTTAGGACCCTGATCCTGACACAGGAGACCTCAGATTAAACCACAAAGTACTGGACAATAAACCATCATTGAGAAATATCAGACTTATTTTTCCGTTCATCCCTTAAGTCACTACATAAATTGTTATGAATCACAACTGCATTGAGTCTATTTCTCCTCGATTCCCTGGCTTGAGGGTTAGGTCGGGCGGATCTTCTGGAGGGGAAATTTCCTTTGTTCATCGGAATCCCATGACCTGGGGTCCGTTCACAGTCTCAACCTGAGGAAACAGGAGCCAGGGGATGGGGGTGACGATGGACCCACTTGAGACTTGGGATGCTGCGATGGGTCGCCAGTGCAGGGCAAGGAAGAAGGCGACGACAGACGAGGGTGAAGGCGGCAAGGAGTCTCCGAGTACCCGCATCCATCTAAGGTTCGCTTGAGGAGGCTTGCCCCACATTACACCATCTGCAGCATCGCAGCTACATCAACACCATTTCTAGTCATTGGTTTTCAAGGATAGAAAGCGCAATATGTCGTCTTTTGGTAGGATACCTCCCAGCATGCAACCCTATTCATGGCACTACCTGGGTCCCCAGCCCCAGTGATGTCTTTCAATATGCCAAAATTCATTTCACAGTTTTTCTCTAGATTTTAGAGAGTAAGGCATATTCTTACTTGCAATTATAGAAAAATTTTTATCAGTCAGACCGACTGGGGAACCAAACCTGAATCTTACCTTTACAAAATATTGAAAAAATTCACAATATGATCCAATGATTAAGGAAATAAAGGTTTCAAGTTTTGATTTTAATTACGGAAAATATCAGTACAAAAAAAACGTGCAAGATTAAGATGCACTTTATTCTTAATCTCCATTTAATAATAGAAAAAAAAACATTACAAAAATAAAAAACATACCACAAATAAACTAAAAATACAATATAGATTTATTCATTATGAAATGTAATGAAGCAGTTCTCAAGGCATAGTCCAGGGCATCCTGCACAGAAGAAACCAGCATTTTTCCTTACACCTTTCTTTGTACACATTTTGCATTTTTTTGTATAGTTTCTTCCCTTTCTCACTTGAGGGAACCACAACAGGAAAATGTTTAGGATTCACTATTTTTTCCCTTTCAGTCACTTTTTGTGCTACTGGTAAAAATTCTTCTCTGATCAAATCGTTGATGATTTTCAGGCGAAAATCATAAAATGATATCTTGTCATTGTACATGTTAAACAATAGGAAGCTATTTGCCAGTAGCATTTGGAATAGGTGAATCCCAATCTTCTTATACCATCTCAAAAGTCTTCCATTCACATTGGTAGTAAGCCATCATCTGATCAAACAGATCAACGTTACCCATAGACTTATTATATTCTAATACTGCCTGTAGTTTTCTTGTTTCATTTCCCCTTCTGTCTGTGACCTTTGTTATTTCCCCATCAAACTCCAATGATATGATAACATACCTCCTATCCTTCCATTTTAATACACAGATCCCATCCTCAGTGAACATTTCCATGCATTCTCCTCTTTTTAGTATTTTTGACGTTATTTCACAAGGATTGCCCTTTCTGTATGCCCTAAGTGTCCCTGTAGCATACCTATTATTTTCCAGAAGAAATTTAGCCACACTGATGCTATTGTAAAAATTATCCATGAAAAGGGAATGCCCTTTATTTAATTTTTTTCCGATTAAATGTTTTACTACTTTTTCGGTGTGATTAACACCTCCGATATCGTCATCTCTAGCTCCTGAGTAGATCGTACAACTCTGCACCAAACCATTTGGAAGCATCAACATGTGTAATTTAACTCCATACTTATGTTTCTTCCCTTTGATATATTGTTTAAAAAACAATCTACCTCTCCAAAGAACCATCGACTCGTCGATAGATCTCTTATTAAGGTAATAAACCTTTTCCATTGTAAAAAACGAAGAAAAAATCAAAGATTTACTTTCCACAGAATTTATTACTGCGACCATGGTTTCAGTGCAAATTTACACCATCGTCAGGCACGGAGGCTTTGGTACAACAGCTTAAGTACTAACCAGGGAGGGGGGGAGGTGAAGGAGAGTTACAAAGTAAGGGGGCCAATTAGTTATTCATAATAGGTCGTTAAGCGGAGGGGGAGGGGGTAATGAACGGAAAAGGCTGGTGAACAATGTAGAAGGATTCTCGGTGAAAAGGAATTCATTGGNAAAAAATATGGCTCCACCAGAGAATGAGAGAACAGAGTTAGGCTAAACTCCAACTGATGGCTAAAAAGAAATTTTAGGACCCAAGCGTGTGCCTAACTCCCACCCCATGCAATATAACTGAAGGAGGAAACAAACCGCTCGAGCAGCCGCATGCCACCAGGTGGGGACCATGAGGACCACTAGAGCAGTCTTCAGAGCTGAACATGTTAACCAAAAACCATGACGTTGACTTTGCCAATACAAAACTCTTGTGCAGAGAAATTGGGTAGGACAGAGACGCAAGGAGGCAATTGAGATCCGTCTCAACAGAAACAAAATTAACAGAGATGAGAGTATGTTCCTGACCAAAACCTGGAATGGAACAATCCACCATAATAACAATATGGCAACAAAGGGCAACCAATTGGAAAGGAAGATCGGTCAACCAAACAGAGGCAAGGTCCCTAAGAGTGTATAGATTTATGACCAAGATTGTTTTCGACATCCTTGAAAATGGCAGCAGAGGTTACTGCCAAAACGTTGGAGCCATCAAACATTTTCACCCAGTTGAAGACCCATGAAGACTTCCTTAGCAAACTTCACTGGTAAAACATCAGATCTTTGTACAATTTTTTCATAATTTGTGAGCAACAGCATAAGAAAAATTTAAGTTTCAAGCTTACAGTTTGAAAAGGCAAATATGATTAAAGGTGCAAAACACTAAACTTCCAGTCAGATAAAATCCCACTGTTGTAAACCATTACATCATTATACTAATCGTTTACTTATGAGGACATTCCCTACAAGGGACAATTGACCATCAAGAAAAGCATCACAGGGAAAACTCACTCCAAAAACCATCAACAATAAATTTTCACCTCATGCATTTCATCTCCTATGGAGCCATCCTCAAGAGAGATATGCATCAACAGTTGTGAGATACAAGACTCTTTTCACAGTCTTGTTCCTCAAGGCTCTAACCTGAGGAACAAAAGGTCATCAGTATTAGCCTTATCTCATTTAACTCATCAAGAAAAGGTTTCATTATATTTCAGTTTCCTTCTCAGGATTTGAGCTAGATTCCATAGAATTCCATCCTTACTGATCAGGCTGTCTACACTTCTAAAAAACCCAAAATAGGCTAGACAAGACTTCAAGATAAGAAACGGAACATGAGGCATCACACTATTACCCAAAACTTCACGCCCACAAATAGGAATTGTTTGAAATTAAACTTTTTTCTATATTTTGAAGGTAGTTTGAGATGGTGAATTAAAAAAAATTTGGTTCTAACATAGGATGGTTGTAAGACAGAATTCATAAGCCTGTAGGTAAATTTTCTAAAGCATTGAGGGATAAATTATCATTGGAAAAAACTGAGGTCTTGTAATGTGACATAGCTGTCATTACAGTTACAGATGATGTCTCCTTTGGAAACCAAATGCATAGAATCTTGTCTTGATTTTTTTGACCGTGTTTGGAGTGAAACTTCTCCATCTCAATGAAAATTAAGTAGCAAATTATCCACCTTGAATTTCCCTTTTGATTACCTAATTGAAAATTTGATTAGGAGGAATATTAGCCATTTGAACATGCCTATTATTTGTTTTGTAGAAATAAATTACTCATTTCCAACTGAGTGTTTCTGAGCATACCTTGCTGAGTTTGGAGAAACTTTCAGGTAATTTTCAAAAACAAACAAAGGACCTAAATTGTAGTCATAGAAAAACAATTCAGTTTGCTGGTTTATGTTAGTTTTTTTCCTTTCCTCTGCAGAAAACACTTTACGAAGAACATCCCATGGACCCTGAAATGAACAATTCTATACTTTAATACAAACTCAGGCTTCCGTTGGGATACTTGCTTAAGAAATTTTCGGACTATACTTTTCATATTGGGCATTTCTTATTAATACAAGGATAATGCATAAAGTATGAATATTTTGAAGTATAAAATAGACATTCCTCTGTCATGTAAAATTAGGGAATATAGTATATAAAGAAGTAAAACATTTTAATGTTTTGGAGACTTTTTTCCTTGATTGGCTACCTCTATCTGTAAAAGCATGGGTTGTTATAGACAGTTTCTTCTAATTGAAATCTAGAGCAAATAAAATCTTCCATCTCAAACTAGTAATACAAAATCTCACATGAAAAATACCGTAGTAAAGTTCAATTTAAATAAAATGCATACATTTGGAGAATTTAGAGAAATGTTACCTCAAAGAGAATTACTCGCTTTCAATCATAATAAAATTAAGATTAAAGGACAAAATTTCCATACAGAAAGGAGCATTTATACATAAATATTAGGTAACAGTTAGGTACTTACCAGTCTAACATCTTTCAAGCTTTTTTTCCTATTTCCAGTCTCACTTTTATGCATGATATTCTTATCTGCTGCCCACATATTAAGTTGATGGAGTACCTGTCGTACATCCTGATTAGTAGAACTTATCAAATCTCCAAGGGCATCTGGATTCACTTTCAGTCCTTCTTTAAAGCATATAGACATCATTGCTCCCTGCAAGAGAAATTTCATTCTCACCAACTATTGTCCCAAGAGCACTAACAAATAATTACAGCTATGGATACAATGGCCATTTAACGAAAAATATAACTGAATATAACAAGGAAGAATAAGCCAGTCAGCTGCATTAAGGTAGCACACTAATTTATGGATAATAAATTATATGTAAAGCGTGAATATCTTGAGAAACGTTTTATAAACACTGGTCATGATACTTATAAAGCTAGAAAAAATAGCAGAATAACTAAAAATCAGCTGTATAAAATTTTATTAAACCTTAAGGAATACATGAAATTTACATGAAATCACCGCAAGAACATTCATATGTACACCTCATTTTTGCCCTATCAGTAACTTCCTTCAGAGGTAAAACATGCATGTTATTTCATTTCTCTCCCTAATCTACATCTACATAAGTACCCTGCAAGCCGCCTTCCGGCGTGTGGCAGAGGGTGTAAACACCACGATTAGAATTACTTCTTTAATTTATTATTATCGCGTATCGTTCGCGGAAAAAAAGAGTCTCTAAAACGACTTGTCCTCGCGTCTATTTCTCTTATTTTACGGTCACTGTCGGATCGGGATCGGGCAAAGTAGCAGGGGGGTCGCATAATATCAATTACGTCATCCGAAAATGTATTTCCTCTGAATTTATCTAACAATCGCAGCCTAGCTTCTAATCTCCTTTCTTTCAAGGATTCCCAACCTACGAAATCTAGTCTTAGATTGGAAACCAACCTTGAAGCTTTACTACTAAGAACTTGTATATGCCTAAATTTTCCCTCTCCCTTTGACTCACTTTCCTTGTTACACATTTTAACCTAATAAATTAAACTAACTTTAAATCAATATATAGCAAACACATCTATCAATACCTAAATGGAATTAAGGTGTCAATATATGGTACTACCTAAAATTTCAGCATAAATTTATGTTATCAAACATGTAATCGCCAAAGAAATATTTTTATCTTAGTTAAATAAAGCTAGAGTAATACTGAAGCTAACTGTAAAAATGTAAGGAAATTCATTCATAGTAGAACAAAAACAATGACATAAATCTACTTCAAATAAGAAAATATAAAAGTTCCATAAAAATACTAGAAATGAAAGTCAAAACAATTTAACAATAAAGAAAAATATAACCGAATGACTATTGAAGAGAAATATAAAAAGGAATCAAAAGTTAAGACTAAGAACCAACCTATGCTATTAAACATAGAATTCACCAGGATTAGTTATTTCTTACTCTTCCCAGTAAATACTGAAGCACCTCTTATAGTGACAACACAGCAAAGCAAATAAACTGTTATATTTTAAGTGCCACAGCCACTATTACTGCAATAGAAGTTTTATTGATAGTAACGTAAACATTGACTAAATATGTATTGTAAAGGTTGTGAAAAATCAATATTTTTTACAATTTTTATGATTTAAAATTTTTTAAACTTTTTATTTAGATAGATGAGACTTCATGGGATTTGCAGCATTTTAGAAAAGAGACTACAATATTTCACTGACATTGCCATCAACTTCTTCAGGTAGAAGAGAAGATTATCTTCCTAGCATCCATTAAATATCCACTAAACTCCTCTTTTCACTCAAAGTCCATTGGGGCCCTTTCACTTTCACAGTTGGTTGTTTGTTTGCAGCAGACATTTCCATGTAGCTGACAGTGTAGTGTAGTTTAAATGCATCTCCTCTTGGAGATGCTTTTACTTGTCTGGGGTCAAACTGGAGGCAAATAGGTGAATAAAAAGTAACCTATTATCTGGGGAAAGACATTTAACAATCTACATACAGTAAAACCTGGTTAAGACGTTTTTTTTGGGGGGAAAAAGAGAAAATCGTCTTAAGCGGGATAACGTTATAACCGGGTTATGTAATGCTGATCATATACCTTTCATCATATTTTTGAAGAATGGTCTACTTGTCACAATAAGAGAATATCTTAATTACTTACATAGTTACGAATTCCATTTCATCACGGAAAAAAGGAGAAGAATGATACTTTTTCATTAAAGTTCATTTACTTGTTCCCCGATGGATTTCTGCAACACTTCGCCTGATACTGAGAATTCTATTATTTGATCAGTTTACATGCAAGCAAAATGTACGTACTTGATGTGACAAATGAGGAGCAATAACATGCTGGTTGTTGATTGATTCTATAGATACGATTGTTTTGTTTCGCCATTATTTCTTATCTTCTCAGGTTAATCTGAAACAAAGGGTCAAAAGGAACCCCCTTAGAGCATTTCAGATGAGAATGTCAATGGAGATAAAGAGAGATATCGGCGATACAGATAACGTAAAAAAAATTTTGGTCTTATCAAATGAGGTAGACATTTGGTTAATATGGGTTGCAGCGCATCTGAAGACGGCAAAATTTGCATCTTAAGTGGAAAGCAGAGTGTCTCAAGCTGTATTTTTACCATGTGGTTCACACGGTAGGGACCAGGAGAAAATCGTGTCTTAAGCAGGAGCATCTTAAACAGGTTTTTGTAGTTTGAAATATGTATGGCATCTGGATGTAAAGTATCACGTGAACATACACATGCAAACTTTCTACTTTATAAGATTGTATAAAATGCTAATGTATAATAATTTAAGAGAACGATTACAATTAATTATATTATTTTTAAATATATAT
>KZ308723.1:265853-323892 GCA_000376725.2 Ladona fulva
AAATATATATAATATAATTATATTATATATACTTAAAAATAGTCTTTGAGTGATAGGTTTTGAAACATGGAGACACATGCAAAGCTATATCACAATCCAGACAAATATACTTGGCTTCCTAAATTATCTAAAAGCATATCTCTTATTTGGAAGCATATGAAGGACTTCCACGTTGGGAACCACTTCTGGATTAAAACAGTAAATAAAACTTAATGCCAAATCCTTGCCCTCTTGAAGGGATACACTGCCATCAACCTAATTGTCCTTTGTATAGTAGAAGGCTCTCATCTACAGTCAGATCCCTTCTGATAGAGTAATACTGTATTCTGGAGTATATGATTCACTCAATTTTTTTAGCACTTGGTAAATTTTCCAAATCTTATTTAGTTTAGGATGAATCTCTGCATTATACTCCTCCTTATTACTAAAATGTAAATATTGCTGTATATTTACCAACCACTGATATGAAATTGTTTCTCCAAACAAAAGCATAAATAGGATGTGCCTGTATTTGAATACTGCCAGTTGTTTGGCAGTATTCCTGGTCTGGCTTTCTTGTAATGCTTTGTAGCACAATCAAGGTCAAAAAACATGCACTTCAGCAGCACTAACAGCATTGGTCTTTAAAACTAGAGGGCTTATTATGAAGACACTGATTTGCACACCAGTAAGTCTTGTTGGTCCCATCAAACAAGCTCAAAATACTGCAGTGCCCCACAATCTGGACTGGCCATTCATTAGGCCTGCTGTCACACTTCATTCTCCAGCCAGTGGAGATTCCTACACAAGTCTGATGTACACATTTAAAATATCAAAGCAATCAATATCAGAAATAGTTCTAGAAGTATGTGAGGCAATTATCACAATATTAAAACAAAACATTCTGACAGGAGAAAAATTAAGAATTATGTATTGTGTTAATATATGATAATAAGTTACTACAAATATTTGCTACTGTCCAAATTCCTGGAAATATTCCTGTATAAGTAAAATTTCATTCAATGTGGTTTGCTTGAATTTTTGGCATCAGTAGGAGTAAGAGGATCTCACATCCATTGGTGAGAAGTAGATAGTCATAATGGACTGCTACTTTGTGAAGTAGAACTACTTGATTCGCAATACTTGCCCATTGCTAAGTTAAATAAAATTTTGTCAATATGATTTTGTACAATAGCAATTTCAAGATTAGTCCTACCACAGCACCTTAATTTATTCCCAACATGCTCTCCATAAACTGAGTATTTATCTCATTGTGAAACTCATTCCATAAGTTTTTTCACACATTGTAAGCTTCATTCATGGCTGTAACTTCATTTTTAAATATTTTCTTTCTCGGTAATCAAAGAGTTCTCAAATTACTGCTTTTGTCATTAATATCATTCTTCTCCCTATCCTCTTCTTTAAGTTCATCCACATTATAATTCTGTTGCCACCAACCAAAACCTGAAAATAATATAATTTTTAGCTCCCCTCACATTAAGAATTCTAAAGCACTATGGAATCAAATCCAAATTTTTATGAAATACATTTCTTGGCAGATGCCAAAGATTAATGATCAGTGGAAAAAGATTGCTCTCAATTTCTTAAACCAATGGAATTTTTATCACTGCATTGGCAGATTTGATGGAAAACGTGCACATTACTGCACCTGAACATCTACCATCAAGAGGGAAGCCTATTACTTTTGGTTTTGTGGCTGATAATGCATTTGCATCATTGTGTATATTCAACTACAGACTAAGCTGAGCAAGGAGAGTAATTAAAAACATTTTTGGCATAATCAGTGCAAAATTTAGGATTTTTCTTAAAGCCATTTCTCTGCATCCTAATAAAGTCAAAACTGTAACTTTGATTTTCATTTATTTGCATGACTTTTTAAGAAAAAATGCTGATTCAAGAGAGAAGATTTCTTGCCTCTCGGTACATTTGATTTTGAGGATTCTGGCAATAGCATTATTACTGGATCATGGACGAAAGAAGTTAAAGACTACAATGCACTAACGTCTTTACAGAATGTACGGTGGAGGAAATAATAACTGCAAACCTTTTTGCATCTGAATGAGGCATATGCTATTAATTACTGGTAAGTGAAATTACTCTTCCTCCAATAACTCATCAACACTGAGAAAGCCAGTTCAAACTGAGACATTCAAACTCAATAAAAATGGCAAAAGATTTAAGGCATCCCAAAAACTGGCACACATTTACAGTTCACATGTGTGAGATTAGGTTGGAGTTAACGTGATTCTCTCACCCCCACAGCTATAATATTAATCACTATATAGTAATATAATCAGTTAGTATACTTTTCCATAAGAAATGTACGTAAAATAGGTTTTCATCATCTGCAGAGGTTGTTTCTTTTACAAAAATAAATTAGAAACAATAGTCCTACAAAATTGAGACAAGTGCCAAAAGAAAGGAAAATAATCATAGATTCTTCTTTTAGTCATGAAATATTGATATAGATCTGAACTTTCAAGGATTTTAATAAAACACACAGAAATTTCGTAAAATGTTTCGGAAATAAACAACTCATCCCTTTGACAACTAAGGCCATTGTTGAATATTGATTTCATGAATCATCCAATATAAGTGCATGGGGATAATCAGTTCTTATAATCTCTATAAGAAATTTACGTAAAGTAGGCTTTCATGACTTGAAAACAGTAGAATAAATATTATAAATAATGGTAAGAAATATAGTTATTATGATCTTACGAGAGAATTCTTTTGTGCTTAGGAGGACCAGATATATACGATAACAGATATATTTTTAAACTAAATTAAGTTCTGTCATGCTTGACGTTTACTAGTATTTACATAACAAGTGATTGAATATATTTTAATACTTATCAGACCCAGATGTGTGCTGAAATCTTTATATGCCCAGTTCAAATAAAGGATAATAAAATACTGCGATTGACTTTCTAAGGACAGTTTTGTATTACACCTCCTGATCCTTTTTCACCTTATGAATTAAAATTAAGCTGCCCCCAGAGTAAACACTCGAGATACTAAAAAAGGCACAATTTAATATATGTATTGCGTCTATAGAAAATAATTTTTCTCCTTGGCTATCCTAATAAAAAGTTTATAAAGGCATTAACATAACTTCTCAGTTTGTTGGGAAATGTTATTAATGAAATTAATCACAAATTATGGATTGACCGTGCAGTTGCCTCCCATATCTGACCAGCATGAGAAGGGTGGACTTGACAAAGGACTTGGCAATCACAAAGGTGTATACGTAGACATCTATATACAATTAAATAAGCATAAGAAGCCTAAATGCAAAATTTATCTCTACTCCAAAGCAAATTTTGAGAGCATTAACACAGCTTTAGAAAGTCCTGATCATGCAAAACTCAACTTGCACTGTT
The DNA here is from genome assembly GCA_000376725.2 of Ladona fulva. NCBI lineage: Eukaryota > Metazoa > Arthropoda > Insecta > Odonata > Libellulidae > Ladona > Ladona fulva. The sequence goes on from KZ308723.1 coordinate 269,237, forward strand.
CATTCACGATGATTTAAAATCAGCCAGTACTATTAAGCAAGTGGATGCTGTCTTCCTCGAATTCAAGAAGGCTTTCGATAGAGTTCCTCACTACAAATTAAAATTGGCAGGTATTAATAGGGAATAACTGACTGGGTCAAGGATTTTCTCAGTGATAGGGAGCAACAAGTAGTATTCGATGGCGTTACTTCAAACAGAGTCAAAGTTACCTCAGGGCAGCGTGATTGGACCCCTTCTTTTCCTGATATACATAAACAACTTGAGCCACAACATTGATAGTAAAGTGAAGATATTTGCAGATGACACAGCATTATATAAAGAAATATCAAGCGAGGATGACCTGAATGATGATGATGATGAAGGTTTTTAGTAGCTTTTACAGGTGACTGTAATTTTCTATTGACAGTTAATCATTTTTTTATTTTCAAAACATTCAGAGTTTTTGTAATATTTTATGTAGTGAAGAAGGCTGCTAAATAATGGGAAGTGTTGCAAGCCAAAATCTGGCAGAAAGAAATGCACTGGATGATAAGCACTTTTTCTTCTTACAACCATATCTTGTTCTCAAAAGAAATATTTTTCTCTAAAGTCAGCCTTTGGGAGCTAAATGTAGAGCAAACAAATCCCCACTCTTAGCCACATTATTCACAATCCTAAAGCAATATAGATACAAAGGAGTCTTTGTATTCCTCTATGTGATTTTAATTGCATTAACAAGTATCTTCAGATGTTTACTGATTATTTACATTACTGCACGTCAAGGAAAAAACATCCTCCATTAGAAGCAGTTAGAGGAAAATCTCTCTTGTGGAAGTAAATTTTGGTGTCTTCCTGTGGACATTTCTGAGAATGTTCCCTAGATATTTTCATGACTGATGTCTTGGTTCTTCCTTTGGATATATTTATTATATTGTATGTATTATTGTGTCCGTGTATTAATTAATGAAACATGGAAACCTTAAAAAATGAAGATAAGAATGAAAAATTTAAAGGAAGGGTTTCAAGCAGCAGTGCTAAAATTTATAAGCAGTCTTTTCTTATAGGAGAATATTAGTATTGGTCTGGCGACGAACCCAATACCTTATTGAAAAATCTCTTCCATTTGCATTACAAAAACATGTCTAATAACAATATCTCAATTATCAATTCTTTATAGTTCAGGGAAGTACTTCCTATAATCCATATAATGCATTCTTTACTGAAAAAATGAGTATTCTGAGCCATCTGGGATCAAAGCTATGACAGCTATGATAGATAACTCACTTTTCTTCAGGGTTTCCCGTTGGTACTAAATCATATAAAAGGGCCAAGTCAAAGGCACTTGTAGTTAAGGCTGAGACTCCATAACCTACGTGTAGCAATACAATGGATACTGGAGTACCTATCTAACGTATATTTGAATAAATGTTGACGAGAAAGGTAAAGAATGTCTGGAAGGTAAGGAGATGAAATTTAATAGCAGAAAAATAAGTTGTTTGTGAAAAAACAGGATAAATATTTTTCTAGATGGAAAATTTTGCTATGTGTATAGCAAAACAAACGTGTATTGCTATGTGTATAGCAATACACGTTTGTTGCATGATTGCCCAACTTCAATTTTCAGTTGCAAATTTTGCATAAACAAAGGCCCATTGAGTTGAATGGCCAGACATGTCTGCTAATTTTATGCAAAGAACATATCCTAAAAGTTTTGTGCAAATCCGTAGAGCACAAACTTGGTGTTTTCCTTGTTAGTTTTCTCCTTAGACTAATCCCACTTCATGTGGATCCCAATTTGCCATGCTAGGAGAGGTTAAATTAAGGAAAAGTACACCCCTTACTCTCAATGAACATCCGTTCAGAATCCTACTGGCTAACCTTCTCATTTCACTGTACTAAGCTAGCAAATATCCCCTTGAATCTTCCTCATTACCTCACTATCTCTGTTGTCTGTTTATGCTTCCAAATCTAACTAGAAGACTCCTGGGAAATCTATTTTTATTTTTTAACTTTGGCTTTACAAAAGAGAAGCAATCCATCCATGTTCTGGCACTAATAACCTAAGTGTCTACAAAGGGGGTGAGAAATCTCATCTGTTAAAGAGAAGAAGAAATGGTAATGGCGGAGGAAATAACCTGTGTGTGATGTGATTTGACTACAGTATTTAGAATGAGATATTTTGTTAGTGTCAGGGAAGCAGTTATTTCTGTGAAAACCTTACAGCCTGCAAGATAAAAAAATTAACTTTACATACATTTCAATAATGGAAGCCATGTGCTTTATAGTTGACAGACTGTGGAAACAAGGGCATTGGGAAAATTACAGAGGTTTACAGGTAAGGTAAAACCCAAAAATGTTCCACAGTAAACGAATGTCACATCTGAACTTCAGACATCTCTTCACTTCATGACAATAATTATTTTCAGCAATGTAAAAGAGAATTACCCACAATGTAAGTCAATGCAACATATCCAATATAAAACATTGTTTTATTGGTAACAGTAAAATGGAGAAGATGAAAATTAAGCCATGGCTAATTATGTTGCTGTCAACAGTTATTCATTGTAACAAGATTCATTAGTTTAGAACTAAAGGACTGGAAGGAAATATCTATCTAGGAAGTCTACAGGATTAGGCATCACTTTGTGGAATGCCACAATGGAAATAGGTGAAAGAAAACATGTTAGTAATATTTGTTCCCTGAAAACAACCTTAAGAAATAACCTTAAAACCTTAAGAAATATCTGTTCCCTGAAAATTGAAATAATAACATATAAATAAATAATGTGATAAAATCCAAATTCTCACTCTAATCTGCTCCATGCGAGGTTTCTGGAAACGCAGATCATAGCAATGGCCAACAAGGGAGCGGATCTTGGGGTGGGAGCGGTCATTGCACATGCAAATTATGGGAATGCAGGACTCTTTGATGAGTTGAATTAGAGCTGCAATTCCACCCCTATCCTCATTTCCAGCCATTCCATCCACTTCATCCATCAAGAGAACTTTCTTCTCACCATTATTACTACTACCATATGCTGACTGTACTCCACCTTCAAATAATTAAATAAAAGAGACATTTATTTACACAAAACAATTATAATTTTTAACATCAGGTAAAAATCAATACATAAATTTATGAAAATAGATGATTATTTCTAATTAAATAAATACCACTGTCTTAACTGAAAGATTTTCAGTTTAACTGAAGGAAAAAAATTAAGAAAATAAGGGAAACAAAATGTAATAACATTTTAAATAGATACTTTATTTTCAATGCAATATAATATGTTTATTCGATATTTTTTAATGCATCTGATGATTCAGATAATTTATTACTTTAAATAGTAGCTTATCAAAGTTATAAATACTGTTACCTTGTAATAAAAAATGATTGATGGAGCAGTTACTTATTACTAACATTGCTCCTTAGCTTTGTTTTTCTTGTACACTCCTGGACAAAAGGAACGCAACAGTTGCACAGCGCCATACCTGCTAGTTTGCGGAAGCTCTTGGTCTGAGCAAGAACTAGAGATATGTGACAACAGCGTGACTGCTAAGTTCGGAGGGGTGGGGAGAAGGCGGAGCCTTAGTTTTTCCAGGTCGGTATCTCTGCATGTTTGTGAACAGATCCGGAGAGGGACCGAGAAATACGAAATCTTAAGACTACCTGTTTTTCGGAATTTTTGGCGAAAACGATACGCAATCAATTCTTATGAAAGTTAATGGGTTTATCTTGGAATTTATAGGTCTTTGAAGAAGAAATGTCATTCATAGCTGCTCGCGTTACGTTTGGTGTTCGTGTCTACACTTCTTTCAATTTTCTTAATTCAAGAGACATCAATTGGCTTTGTCTGTTCACATCTTAAATGAGCGTAAAGGATGTCCTTCTTAAGTCAAATCAGTATTCTTCATTTTCAAGAAAAATGGTAACTGTAAAACGTGTATAAATTTATCAGACAGCATTTTCCGTTGCATCAATTTCATGTCGCACTACCATTCCTTGTAAAGCTCCAAGGAATATGACCCAACTTTTTGCCTGTGACGTCTCTTGTTATCGAAAATTATTTGCGGCTTTCCGATGTATTCTTTAGTTTAACAATAAAATATTTGCCTAATACACCGCCGTGTACCCTGCTTTCCAGCGAAACGAGTGACTTCTGAGGAGAAGGGACAGATAACATGGGAAATTTTGCTCTCCTCTTATCAGGAAGGGCTCCCTTCTCACCGTGTTTCGATTGCTTGAGACTTTCCTTCGACGATTAAATCTGCTTCGGGACCTAATCCTGGCAATGGCGATGTATTTCTTCACCGATTAATTATTTTCCATTTTTAAAAATGAATTGGTCTTTACAATACACGAAGAGACATAGTTCAAAATATTTCGCGACGGTATATGAAGAGATAAAGTTGTGAAAAGGACAGCACGAATCAATTATGGTTTAATTACCTACTCTCTCTAACAAATTATGCAACTTTTGATATTTCATTCTCGCCCAATCTGAATTTCAAGGATGCAATACGATATGTTGATATAACCCTTTTTTCAGGCTAAAGTGGAAACTACAAACAACTCGACTCTTTTGATATTTTATTCTGACCAAATCGGAATTTCAAGGATGCAAAACGAGATGTTAATTACGCAGGTGAGGAGAAGGTGATCCACAAATTCTTACCAATTTTCAACATTACTTATACTTACCAAAAGCCATAAATAATGTTCAATAAATTAAAAAGGTGATAATCATATATATTTTTTAAATCTAATTAATAATTTGTCTAACCACCCTCAATTTCTATAACTAACTGAAGGCTTTTCAGCATCGACTTTATCACTTTCTCGCAAAGCTTTGAGCGCTCGTTTTAAGGGGCGGCAAACACACAACATTTCTTACGGTTCTGCTTCATGTTGTTCGATCGCTGAATGCAGTATCTTAAAGGTATCAATTGCACCTTCTTCCTTGTTTATACTTGTAACGTTTTGAGACAAATTGTCTGGAAATTTGGTTGGATGGAAGGGCTACTTTGAGGCAGGGAAACCCCCAAATATGTCTGGGAGCTAAAATATGCCTCGGAAACGGCACATTTGTCGCTTACTTCCTAGAATATGGATTACTCTACCGTTTTTGGTCTGGTCGAGTCTTTTTGAATGCCATTCCATTTGCTTACCACTATAGATCCCTAAAATTTAAAGCCTTAACCTTTTCTCCTAGAAACTCTCCCGCTATGTATTCATATCTTCCTTGTGAGCTTATGCACAATACCTACCACGGAGCACCTGCTGTTAGCTGGTTCCCTCAGCCAATTATTCCCCGTGGCCCTTGGTTTCTTTTCGTTTTACGCACTCTTTTGGGTTTTCCCTTGCTTGCTTATAGTTTCTCAAACCCTCTATCCACTGCTAATGCAAGAAGTAGATATTACACACTGAAATACACCTTCAGTACTTAAAATTGTTTGAGGAAGAAAGGATTCTCCCTCGCTTCATAGATCTAATCGCTAATTCGCTCGCCTACATAAGCGAAAGATTTTCATGTCAATCGAATTATTTGTCTCTACAATAATTAATATAATCATGCGGAAGAAATTTTAAAAGCATCCATTCACAATTAAAGTATATATCCATTAATTTATCAATTTCTGCTGTAATGTTTCATTTTAAATGTAGAATGATACAACTTTATTGATATCATTATTACACAAATTAAATATGCTCTAAATAAATAAACTATGCCATGAACCAAATAAATTCTTAATACAATTTTCCAGTAATTTTGTCCAAATATGATTATATGTAGGTAATTTTCTAAAGATAATGTTTTCAGTACTTTACAGGAATGGCCTTCTTCAGAGTAACGTTGCTTCAATTGCTTTGAAAACATTGCACAGCGTAGAAATAATAATAAATGCCTTTATTTGGGCGAGATTGAGACTAAAAGTCTCCTCTTCCATCTAACCCATGGTATGGGTTATAATTTATCAAAATAACGTCAATAATTGATTGCAGACAGAGCGAGGCAAAACGAAAAATGCAGCATGGGAGATTCTTGGGTCGAGTGCGTGCTTGTCACTTAGGAAACGCTGCTTCGTCCTAACCTCCGGATGGCGAATAATATTCGGTAGGTTCGCTTCCATTTAAAAGGATTGCATTTCCAACGCAGCGGCAAGTGCAGGTAGGGCCATAAAACTTATCGCCAACGCTGGCGTGTGCTATGGTATACCTGGAATGGTAGAACGGCATGAAATTGATGCAATGGAAAATGTTGTCTTAGAAATGTATACACGTCTTACAGTTAGCACTATTCTTGAAAATGAAGAATACTGATTTGACTATCTTTGCTTTCAACTAAGATGCAAACAGACGAAGCCAATTGATGTCTCTTGAATTAAGAAAATTGAAAGAAGTGTAGACACGAACACCAAACGTAACGCCAGCAGCTATGAATGGCATTTCTTCTTCAAAGACCTATAAATTCCAAGATAAACCCATTAACTTTCATAAGACTTGATTGCGTATCGTTTTCACCAAAAATTCTGAAAAACAGGTAGTCTTAAGATTTCGTATTTCTCGGTCCCTCTCCGGATCCGTTCACAAACATGCAGAGATACCGACCGAGGGTCGTCAGATCCTCAGGATCCTATGGAAAAACTAAGGCTCCTCCTTCTCCCCACCCCTCCGAACTTAGCAGTCACGCTGTTGTCATAAACAGGAAGAGACGACAGAGCACGGCAGAGATACCGACCGAGGTTCATTTTTACCACCAGAAACCGCCGCCTTTACGGCCTTCTCCCCACCCCTCCAAACTTAGCAGTCACACTGTTGTCACATATCTCTAGTTCTTGCTCAGACCAAGAGCTTCTGCGAACTAGCAGGTATGGCGCTGTGCAACTGTTGCGTTCCTTTTGTCCAGGAGTGTACTAACAGTTACTTCAGAGGAACAAAATTCAAAGAATCAAACAAAACCATAGCCATCTCGGTCAGGTTTCCAACCATGTTGCCAATTTATAAATGCTATTGTGAAGTAGTATGCCTATTTTATTCTTAATGTTCATGAAGTAGTATGCCTATTTTATTCTTAATGTTCATTGCATCAGCTTAGAGCAACTTAATAACTATAAATTTTTCAATGAAAACAAAGGAAAGGCACTGAAATTGTGTCAATTTACATTAGACACTAGTTAATAATACAAGGGGAGCAAACAAATGTAGTCAGTCATGAATTTGCTGAATGCAGTCAAATTACATTGAGTGAACAATATATGAGAAAAGATATTATGCAATTTCCCCAAAAGAGAAGTCAACTATATTTGGGGTCAAAGTATATTTTTCCTAATATAGTATATACTACTTTTTTAAAAGAAAAAGCTAATAAAATAATGCACAACTGTACTTCAAACATACCATCATTTCAGAAAATGTCTAACAATTGTTAAGGCCAGTTTAGACTTTCACTAAAGTTAAAAACATTCCAAGCCCTAATAACTAAATCATTAAATGAAAATCAAGCCTGATAGGGTATGATATCTTCAGGCATTACTTAAATTCAATTATAAATCTCAAAATGAAAAAAAAATCTCTGCTGCAAGAATTGAACCACAGTTCTTTCAAAATTTTCAAAATAGATTTTTTAAATTATAATTACTGATAAATAAGTACCATGAGTAAAGTAGGAGGACAAAGTTTGATTTGTAACCAGTTCAGCAACTTCCTGTTCAAGTAATTTCTTAGATCTTGTGTCAGAAGCATTCATCTCTATGGCATCCATGCCAAGCTCCTCGCAGACCAAGTGAGCTGAGGTTGTTTTTCCTAAACAAAAGTTCAAGGAAAAGGTTTGTAAAAATTTGAAAGGAAATAATAAAATATCAGGTAAAAACCATTTATTTATAGTAGCATCAAATCGCAACACTCAAATTCTACTATGCCATTAAGGCATAAAATAAAAAATGAATCACCTATTCCAGGAGGTCCAGAGAGAAGAGCAGCTTTGTAGTAACCTCCATCATCATTCTTATCCCAAGGACCTGAAAATTTGAAAAATAACACAACACCAATTACAAAATATCTTGCAGAAACAATTTAACACCTAATACTAAGTAATACCTTCTTAACACATTTTTCTTTAACACCAACCCAATTGTGGTCCCAGCTGGAGTACATAGGGTCTTATATTCCTTTAACACCAAATGCAGTTAATGAAAATTTCAAACATAAACCTCAATCCTACAAGAAATTTAGCAATGAAAAAGATTTTCATTTCTAAAAATATTCTAACTACATCAAGCTGGCGGAGATTAAGTTTCTTGGGTCCCTTAAGCTATAGTGTTTCCAAACTTCTGCCTAATGATTGGGTGAGACCAGCTTTTTATACATATTCTTGCATTAAGCAATTACTTCGTAACAATAAAGATCGTGTTGACCCTTTGCTCAAGTCAGGGATATACCAACTCTCTTGTTTAAACTGTAATTGTATATATATTGGACAAAGTGGTAGAAATATTAAATTAAGAGCAAGTGAACGTGAAAAATGTTATGAAAATGGGTCTCATCAATCTCATTTTGCTAAACATCTTCTTTCAAACCATCTCTCAACGTTCATACCGGAAATGTTTCATATGATTGGAAGGGAGGTAAAATGAACATGCTGGAAAAAATAGAAATAATTGAAAAAAATAATGACGAGAAATTCAAACTTACAAATGAAATACTTTTTCCCCACGCCTCCCCTCTACTTACAGCTACACTGCCTCGTCCTTTTAACTCCTAGTTCTGGTTTTCCCCCTTTTTGATTTCTTCCTAGAATTACCCTTTCACCTTCCCCTGAACCTTTTGTTCTCCCTTTCTCCTCCGTACTCTGGCTCTTCCTATCCACACTTGAAAATGGCGCTTATGCGTCAAAGCATGTCGTGTGTCTGAAGTGTGAGTTTATGTAGTATTTTGCAAAGTAATTTTAGATTAAATTTACCAGTTTCTCTCTGAAAAGTGGTTAATTTTTCAACACCTGTCATGGAATACTACAATGTGAATCGCCGCTCCGTCGAATTTATTCTTAGTGCTGATGCAACAGTGCAGGCGAAGTATTATAGGAAGCTGCTCTTGAAACAACGTATTGCCTCCTCGAACATCTACTTTCTTAGTTCCTGTCTTAAGTCTGGCGTCTACCCGAAGTTCATCTCTATAAAATCTGGTTCTCTATCTGCAGTAAGCGAAAAGGGAAAAGGTAGTTGCTTCCGCTAAAGTACATTGGCTGAAGTTGGAGCTCCATCATTGGATTGCCAAAAGAAATAACTTATCGCATTATAGTTGTTTTTTTCAACACCAGCTGGTTAATATTAATGCATGTAACTCTTTACTCATAAACACTCTTGGAAACACACACCATTGGATAACCCCCATGAGGATGGGCTGCTAAGTTTGTTTTGTGATTTGCTGAAAATGGCTCCTTAAATACTCCTCCTTGTGCCCTTCAATTGCCTCAAATTTTCACTTATAACAAAATTGTTCCCCGCTGTCTGTGGCGCTGTTGTGGGTCACTAATTGTAACTGTGGGGGGTCAGTACTTGTCATCTATTCTTGCCCTGTGTAAATGCAGAACCATGCATATCCTAACACTTTCTCACAAATGAAAACTGTTTTTATGCCAAATCTGGAACATTACATTGGTCGTACTGTATTGCTTCATAATAAGATGTCCTTTGAAAAGCATAAGTGATTTGTCAACAATTATTTCTTGAAATTCAAAATATGAATATCTGAAGTTTATCTGCAGTAAAATCTGTCTTATTTTCCGAAGTCGAAGTCTGAGAACAGTCAACACATTTGTATCACAATAATGAGTGCATTGAGTTTTGCCTACAATCTTCTGTGAACATGAATTAGGAAACTAACATTATGTTGAAAACGCTTTGAGATATGTTCAAGTCCAGAATGGTAGTGGTAGGATGTACCATTCTAATGGTAGCAGGCTGATGTGAGATAGTGTGTGGCCATAACTCGATGACTATTATGACAGATTCTACTGATAAGATTCCACAAATACTGAATCACATGGTACTGTAAGGTATTAAATACTTTTCCAAATGTGAAAAATTTGAGTTTTGAATAATGAATGCGTATCTTTAACAATCTTCATTTTACACTTAACTGCTTTTATTATATTGAAGAACAAGGAAAAGATATTCTTATATCATCCACAGTAATTACTGTGAAATGACCTTTGTTTTACTCACATAGTCATCATCACATGACAGGATCTTTTTGATTGTTTTGAAATAAATATTGTGGTTGTGAAAGCTTGTCATTTCCTTGTTCTTTCTTGGAGTCCTGCAAAGAAGCCGTTACTACTATTTATAATTTTACACCCCTGCCATGCCATATTTGATGACTTGCTTTGCATAGCCAATGATGGAAAAATGTTTGCCATGTCTCACTCCAGTTTTGCAGGTTGTGTTAGAGGTGGTAAGATTCCAATGAAACTGGGTCTGCTTTTAACTCAATCAATACTAATAAAAGCTTGCTTGCTAAATCGGTTAAACTAAGGTCTAAAAACATTCAAAATTTTTAGGCAATAAAAATAAGTAGTAGTAGTATTGTTAAACGTGCTTCGACAACTTTGGTCATTTTGCACGTGGGCCCCCACCAGGAATCAAACCCGGGACCGCTTTTACCAAAGTCGAACGCATTGCCCACTTGGCTACCCGGAGGGCCACATCTCAAGAACACCACAGTCATTCCTAGTTTAGATGCCTACATCCTGAACAATTAATTTGCCACCAAGAAAACATGAAAAACTATATGCCCTCCCTTATGTAATTATTCCTAATCCTTATTTCCCTCCCAAGAAATATTTCTTTTATGGGAAATTAGTTTTGGAAAATGAAATTTCCAAGAGAGGAAATGGAAAAAAAAAGCAAAACAAATACATAGAAACAGGGATACAGAAAATTACAAACTTATTCACAAATGTAGTTCATTGAAATAAAATAGAAAATTTATGAACCAATTTTGCACTAAGAAATTAAAATAATTATGAGTAAAAAATAATAATTTCAGGTAGAGTTAAGCCTCAGTAAGTAAAGACATGGTGGGTTTTTCCACAGGACCTATATAGTTTTCAAGTAGCCTGGCCATAACACAAAAATATGCAAGTAAATGAGTGAGAAGATCGATGTACCAATAAAACCTCATGATTGGCCTTCATACCATGATCAACTGACCCATCCTATACTTTCAACACAACTCACCTGGACGAGGAGGTCTTGATCCACCTTTGCCATGGTACTTATGCCACAGTGACAGCCAACGCTTTAACTTATTGACATTCGATCTCTCCCCTTGTTGGCCAATTATCTGTTTGGTGCTGGTTGGTTTGTACTTGTCCACCCACATTACAGAACTTTCCTTGGGATGGTCCACTAATGTCTCTCCTTTAATAGCAGGTATTTTGGAGTCTGAAGACAAATCACTATCCTGAGATGAGTAATGTAATTTACGAGCTGCTCTTCCGTCTTCATTAAGTTTGGGTACTTTTGGAGCTTTAAAAGGTAAACTATCCTTCAGTCTCTTTTTGCCACTAGAAAAACTTTCAGCTGGCTCTGCTTTTGCAATACCTTCATCATTAGCTCTTGCTTTGATAAGATCAAGCAGCCCATCTTCATCCAATTCTTTGATTCCCAAATTCCTAGCCTTTGATAAATAAAGAAACACAGTAATTGATTAAACTTCTCAGTCAGGCTCCATGCAACCATAAATAAGATTAAACAGGGTCCAATATCAAGACCACAATTTTGGAGCCCTGAAGATTCAGAGGGTATCTTAGGTGTGGTAATGAGCACTTTTCTATCTTGCTATGGCCCACCAAATAGAATTTTAAGTCTGTGTGTATATTACAAATGTTATTTGCAATTGCTAGAATCAGGCATTGCTCAAAATTTTTACTCACTCTGCAGAGTGAGAATTTTAAAATGAAAATATCCACTCTGCAGAGAGTGTTTCCATTTTGGGAATACCAGAATGAAACTTTCAAATCGGCCATTTTTCACTCCACAGAGTGAGTCCTTCATTTTATGCACTCTGCGATATATGTATTATGCTCTTACTCAATACCCAAATGGACAATTATGTGAAAAAAATAACTTTCAAAGGGAGTGTCAGGAATTAATAACATTACATTAATGGAAGAATTAAAATATATGGTCCAAAATGCTTATTCTACAAAAGAGTTGAGAAAGGATGTGTAAAATTGCATTCTTCAGTAGGGTAATTTATAAGAATGTTTTTTACCAAGTACTTTGTGACAAAAGTCAGAATAAACTTCTATAATCATAAAATAATAATTCTTGCACCGTGTTGCCTTTATGTAGAGTTTTTAAGTGTGAACATACAAAACTAACATTGTAGCTCTTAACAGTCAATTCAACTTCAAATTCCGTCTTCATTGAGTTTGGGTACTTCTGGAGCTTTAAATTATCCTTCAGTCTCTTTTTGCAACTAGAAAAACTTTCAGCTCTGCTTTTGCAATACCTTCCTCATTAGCTCTTGCTTTGATAAGATCAAGCAGCCAATCCTAATGAGACTTTAATTTGAATAATATTTACCAACAGTTTAGCAAAGATTTTATGCTTTTATAGCAATAGCAACAATGGGTAAAGTAAAAATGAAATTAAGGATTGTTATTTCATACGTAAACATTTTTGAAACTGCCATCACTCACAACCACTCCAATATAAGCAGCCAGTCATTTCACAAGTACTCTTAGCCTACTGGAATCGACTATGAGCAACTGACAGTACAGCAAACTTGGATTTACATTATTATGGGCAACTGAGGTTATTCAGTGAAGGGGTTACACATGACTCACTTTGTATTGTATGTCATAGTGTATATGCTAGTGATTTGTAGCAACTATTGAAAAAAAATATTTTTAAAAATATGAATTGAATGAAGAGGATGTTTAGTTTTTCTCAACCTGACAAGGCATTTGACAGAAACTCAGAGAAGATGTTAGAGTTGGATAAAGTCAATACAAGCTAAAAGGGAAACATTTGGGAAATTCCACCACCTGCATGGTGATTTTGAGAAGGATTCACAGAAATTCAGGAATTATTATTGGATGGGCCAAGAAATATTTCTGTGCATTAAAATCCTACACGACCTTCAATCACTCTAAAGTAAAATTAACAAAGATTTTTTTATGCCAGTATCAATGGAGTAAAAACCCATTTGAATTGCATTTTTAGATGATCTTATACCTCACAGCCAATTTCCAATCATGAGGAATATTTTCTAGAAATGGAAGAAGTAAGGACTTAATAAGAACTAATAATTACTCTCCCCCTTTACAGTATTGCTTCAGTAATTAATTTAAATTTCTCACTCTTACTACTTTCTCACCCAAAATATATTTATTTTCTGCATATGACTTCCTTAAGCAAAACAACTTTTCTGACAAATTTTGCATGGTCTCTCAGTTAAAAATGCTAAGTTCAAATTAATGACTTTTATAATGTTTTGCCATGTTATAATATAAGAAACTGAACTTCGATTGAAACTGATAATTGCTTAACTAGCCCATCAATCACGAAAGAAGAAAAAGTAAAAGCTAAAAAAATCTCTAAAGATAATAAAGCAGATAGTCCATGTGAAATACTGTCAGAGATACTGAAACTCCTGGACAAAAGAGGCATTTCAGCTTTACATAAGAAATTCAACATTATTTATGAAATGGGTTGCTACCTCAAACAATGGTTATCCTCCGTTTCTATTCCCTTGCCTAAGAAAGCCCAAGCAAGAAAATGTGAAGAGCATAGACTCCTTAGTCTGATGGGTCATGCAGTTTAATTTGTCTAAAAATCATACACAAAAGAATACATAAGAAAGAGACATAAGCAACTCACAGTTTAGGTTTAGGCAGGGGCTGAGTACAAGAGAAGCTCTTGTCCAGAAGTGCTGAGAAGTGCTAGTCCAGAATTGTTATGATTATAGGAAAGATGTGCACCTATGTTTTAAAGACCACGAAAAAGTACTTGATCAAGTGCAGCATAGTCACAAACTAATAGAACTCTTCAAAAATCTTGATATAGATGAAAAGAACATCCGATATATTGAAAAATTATATTGAGGACAACCTACACAGGGAAAATCAGGCAATGAATAACCAACTCAATACCAATTAGCAGAGGGGTAAGACAAGAATGCATACTATCTCCAATGTTATTCAACCTTTATTTGGAAGAAAATTTTCAACATGTCTTGGAAGACGTACAGCTGGAAATTAAAGCTAACAGAAAGTGGATTAACAACATTCACTATGATGATGACACAGTTCTAATAACAAATAATACAGATGGTCTACAACAATTGATTAACATAAGAGAACACAGTAAATCGATTGGCTTATATATCAATACCGAAAAGACTGAAGTTCATGATCATCACATGAAACTTGAAATTATTTCACAACTCAAACATAACATGAAATGCAATAACCATAGAAAGAGTAAGCAGATTTAAGTATCTGTGCACATGGCTTTGCAAAGAATGGATATCTGACAATGAAGTAAAATGCTGCATTGAACAAGCTTGCCATGCATTTTTAAAATTAAGAAGAGTGCTTACATTATCAGATTTTGACTTTGACCTAAGATTAAGGTTCATGAAATGTTACACTTGATAGATATGTACTTCTTTATGGTATGGAAGGTTGGACGTTAAAAGAAAACACTATCAACAAATTAGAAGATTTCAAGATGACAAATGAATCCTTAAGAAACTGTGGATGGCAAGAATGACAAACGAAGAAATTCATAAGTGTGTTGGCAAAGAGCGCGAGCTAATTAACACAATTAAGAAGAGGAAAATGGAATATCTAATTTATATAATGGGAAATGAGAAATACCAATTTTTGCGTTTGATCAGTGAAGGAAAAATTGAAGGCAGAAGTGAAGCTGGAAGAAAGATGTATTGGATGCACAGCATAAAGCAATGGAGAGGGCTCCATGATGTTTAGTACACACTGTGGGAAGCAGAGAAGCAATGGTGCATGTGATCATGAATATCCATTAGTGGATACACATCAGAAAAAGAAGAATCACTGTTCTAAGTCCTAATTAGGACAAAAAGGGACTTAACAAATTTTCAAGAAACTTCAAGATATAACAATACAATGTGATGATATAAAAGAATGAAAAGTAAAAATTTAACTACAATTTTTCTGGTATTCATCTTGATCATACAAAACAATACTTTGAAATCTAGAGTGAAAATGCACGGTGTGCAATCCTACAATACCTAATTCAAAAATTTTAATTACTTCAGCTCAGCCAGGTGATGATATTTATTTTAAGTAGATTGATGTAAGTACTCCTTTGTAACTTAACAAAAATCACATACATATCAAAGAAAATGTGACTTTAAAAACCCATGTTTCATATTGCAAATTTCAAGATAGTAAATGCAGATTTACCAGACTATTCTAATCAATTACATCATGCCCCTTACAGATTTTACTGTTTCTTCACCATTATCACCACAAAACCAATAGTCAGCATACTCCCTAGCCTCAACTACTCCCCTGTTCATCTATTCTGTTTTTCATCTAACCATAGATCGTCCTTCTAGTTTCATTATATTTTAACACTATCCCACTAGTCATCATCTCTTTTGAAAGATTACTCCTTAAGAAAAACAATGGTAGTTTTCTTTCATCAGCAAGTGAAACTATTATATTAGTAATTTTTATATCCTCTTGGTTTTACAAAGCCTTGAGTCACTTCGAGATGAATACTGATACCAAATAGTGAGAAAACAACATGGAGATTCACTTGTAAATATTTTTATGACATGAAAGCTGTTCATTGTTAACATCTGACTGTCATTTTCCCCTCTTTTAGGCAAATAAACGCATAAAAATGTTTATTCGATTCAAAATACATTAATTCATAAAACTGTAATGTTTTCCATGATAACCTAAGAAACCACAACTTATTCATAACATGAATGCAGATTAATGACAGGTATTGGTATATAAAACCATGACATAAGACCACATGTTAGTGTTGCCTATAAGCTAAACAGAAAAATGACACCAAAATCATAACTCACCTTTCCTAATTTAGTAGGTCCAGGTTCATCACCAAGAACAATGTAAGATGTATTTCTGCTAACAGAAGAAGTTACTTTACCTCCACATCTTTGAACAAGTGCAGTGGCCTCTTCCCTATCCATAGAATCTAGGACACCAGTGATAACAAATGCTAATCCATTGAGGCAATTTGGATGGCCCTGCAAATGAGACCAGCTAAACATAAATGTCAACATTTATATAAGTTACAATGATTTAAGAGATGCAGTGTTGTGTTTTTATTCCTTTCTCATGAAGCAGTAATGTTAGAAGACATTGAGGCAGGTTCAAGGTTACTATTTGGACTCCTGGATACCTTTTTGGACAAGATCCCTTTACTTGCACCAGCAATACACACAAAGTTTAGTGTAGTATGACCCCGCTTAACACTGTTTCAGTATTGCCCGGTTTTATTGGGATTCCCAGATATCGCTCATGATTTCATTAATTAGCATTTCTGAAAATGATGAACAAAAGGAACTTTCAACGGATTTTCTAAAAAAATGTTTAGCCACTATAATGGAAATTATGGATCAGTTTATACAAAGTGATTTAAATTTTGATAGAAGTTAAAATTCAAGATGAAGTGTAATTGATGCGATGTCTTGCTATAAACAGCTGCTTGCTAAGGGAGACACTTTTTTGTTTTTCACGAGTGCTTTAGGAACAAAAATCAATATCAGCAATAAGTATGTATATAATTAATGTAAAAAAGAAGTACTGAACAATAAATGTTACAAAATAAAACAAAAATCAAATTTTATTTGCTTTTGTTTCACTTATCCCCATTATTAAGGTACTAAGTAGTATTGTTAAAAGTGCTTCGACAGCTTAGGTCATTTTGCACATGGGCCCCCACCGGGAATCGAACCCAGGACAGCTTTCCCTGAAGTTGAACGCGTTGCCCACTTGGCTATCCAGGAGCCCTTTAGGTACTAAGGACCTTGTTTAACGCTGTTTTGTTTAGAAACATGTTTACAATAAACCATGAAATAAGCTTAAACTTTTTTGAATATACCCCTTAATGCCAATCCCACTAAAGGAATTCTCCTGTGCAATAGTATAGGAGTACATAGATTACAAAATAGCACAACATCTTAAACAGGTGGATTTTAAGTTAACTTGTACCTTATAATGTCAGGGAATGAAACGTAAGATTTGAGAAATGTGAAAAATAAAACTACTAGCACATACTTCATAGATTGTCGATTCCATGAATCACATTGAAACATGTGGATATTGATTTATTAAGGCCGGTATTTAGAAGCACTTTTCATAATTTACAATATACGTTAACAAATGAATACCTCAGGAATCTCCTTGCTTCCTGGATGCTTAGGGCCCTCGCGATGTAGATACTTCTGATACATTATGGCATGCTGCTTCTTCTTCTCTGAACTGTTACTTCCAGTTTCTGATTTCACCTCTCCCTCCATACACCTTTTACTTGCACTTCCTTCACGTGTTTTCACCAAATCACTAACCTTAGTAGGTGTATTGTCGTTATTAACGTGTACATGCTTTTTATCATGTTCGCTATCTGAACGTTTTCTACCTTTCTCGTGGTGATCTAAGTTCATTTCATCCTCAGATTTCCTTCTATTCTCTTTTTTGGGTGACTTGATTTTCCTTTCTGATCTCTCATCAATTTTCTTTGCTGAGATGTCACCGTCACTGGACTCATGTGACACCACCGGGGAAGCTAAAGACTTACATGACTTATCGTCGGTAGAGTGCTCATCTTCTTGCTTAACTGTAGGAGACTGATAGAAGGGTATAAATACATAATCATCTTCTACTATAAATAAAGGTTTTACTTAGTTTTTTTTTAGAAAATATAGTTATTGCGATGTCACGATTTCATCAATTTTAACGACAAAACGCAAGTTTCTGAAGTTTAATTGCATACCTGATATTCTTGAGGTGGCCTTTCAACCCTCTCTACTGGTTTACTACCAAACACATCAGCGATATTCACAGGTACAAGATTCGGCGTCTCCTTGGAAATTATAGACTCTTTCTTTCCTAGAAAGTAATTTACCTTCATTTCATATCAACATTATGCGGATATGCCGAAAAGTCAATGGAAACCAAATCAACCGAGTTTAACTACGTATCAACACTAGAAATTTTAAATAGAAAGAGATCGGCGGTGTTGATAAATGCATAAGCGTTTAAGGAATTTGTTAGTCTCCCAAAATCTGCTACAGTAAGAAAAATAAAGCTTATGGTAGATATCATTCGAATTTGTTATATGAAGATTCACACATCAAGTAACAGATCTAATACTGAACCCGATATACCAGAACTACTGGAACTCTTGCGTCGCTTCGGAGATGGTGGCAAAGGATCCTCTTCGGAATCAGAATCAAGAATCACACGTCTAGTTTTCTTTCCTCCGACTGCTTTGCTTCTCTCTTTGTTACTAGTTTTCTTTGGACTGTCATCTCTAATCACTGAAGGCTTCTTCGCTGCGGCACCGGCAGAGAAATACGATCTAATATCCTATGAATCAAAGTCGTTACTTAATTTTCAATTCTATAACCCGATCTCCTTTACCAAATACAATCTATCAACATTAATATTTTAAAATTGCAGACAATCTCAGTAAACGAAGCGTATGTCATTAGAGTAAACTTACGCGAGGCATGTTTTAAAAAATTCCTAGAGGCAAAAAGACAAGACAAGAGTTATAAATATAATCAAAACTACACTATTACCGCCATCGCCACTTTCACCGCGCAAGAAACGAATGACTGTCTGACCACAGGGACCACAGCATGGCACACTCAATGAAGGTACTAATCCTACAGGCAAAACACAGGCGACGTTAGTAGTCTTATAGGCTGAGGCGGCAAACTTGATGCCAGCGGCGGCGGCAAGGTTTATGATACCCTTAGATATCCCACCGATGCAGCAGCGGCTAGAGTAAAACTCGTAATATCACTTATGAGGAAGGTGTCTGTGTGTCGATCGTACAGGAAAAGTATTGATTACCTCAAAAGCCTTTTCCATTTTCGCCCTCTTCCTTGTCTTCACTTGCAACGTTTTGAGAGAAGTTATCCAGAAATTTGATTAGAAGGAAAGGCTGTTTCAAGACGAAAAATCCCAAATACGTGTGAGAGCTAAAATATGCTTCTGAAACAGCGCGTTTGTTAATTACTTACGATAAAACGGAATACGATATCATTTTCCGTCTTGGTTTCATCTCTTTCAATATTATCCCATCTGCTGTGCACTGTAGACCCCTACCATTCAAAGCCTTGATAATTTCTCTTCGAAACTCTTCTGTTATGTATTCATATCTTCCTTGTATTGTGTATGCACAGTACCTACCGCAGTTTGGATGTTTTTCAGTGCCTATACATATATTAAAGATCTCTTTTTTTCGTCATACCGTGCTGCAGTCACCTATGTCTGAGTGTACTGTTTAAATAAGTCCAGAAGTTCACATCGAAAGTAATTCTCACAGAGAAAAGGAAGCGGCCTGGCTTAGAAAGGACCTACGTTCCAACAAATTGAAAGCCAACAACAAATTAAAAGCCATGAATTATTAACTGTGAAAATTCTAATTTTGACTTGTCTTGCATAAATAAAATACAAATATCACTGCACCCAGCAGCATGAGCAAACTTTAAGGCATGCATTATTTTGGAAGTAATGAAAAATATCTCAAAACTATCCTGTCTGAGTATTAATATAACTGATTTTTACTTAGTCACTCTAATTAAAAGCAAACAAATCTGTGAAAGCAGACATTATTCTTATTTTTGAACAAATTTGGATATTTTAATTCACAATTACACTAAAAGTACCACTAGCCTGAGAGAATATTCCTATGCAGATTGGACAATAAATTAGAACAATCTGGTCTACCCCTTCCAATTAATTATTTCCAATCTCAAAAATTGTATCCGTTTGGCTTCCCAAGGTGTTTGGTGCCTTCAAAGTTGATCTTATGATTTTGTTCCAAGCAGTGGCCTAAACAGACGAATCAGGAGTGTTCTTTGATTCTGGTGATGATAGAGTGTGAGGTTTGTCCAATATAGCAGGACCCACATTCACAGGGAATTTGGTATTTTCCCGGGGTCCTTAGACCCAGGTCGTCCTTTAAGTGCATTAGGCATTCCTTAAGTTTCTGGAAGGGTTAATGCACTATTCAAATGTTATGCTTCTTTAGGATTCTAGATAATTTGCCAGAAACCGTGGATACATAAGGAATGCAAGCTGTGGCAACTGGTTTTGTTTCCTTCTCCTCCTCACTGTCATCAACGTTTGTCGATCCGTGAACGGCCCTTTTAACAGCCATTCACAGACAGTCTAACCTTAAGAGACAAGCAATCATGGTAGGAAGAATTTCTTGCAAATAACTGAGGGAAGGGATAAAATTGGATCTGCATGTGGGCAATCATAGTTATCACAGCACAGCTTATTTATTTCTATATCTGATGTTAGTAACTCTCCATAAGAAATACACTAAAGCCACTTTTGCAAATAAATTTCACATATTTCCCAATGAGAAAGAAATATGAAATTAAGCGATTTATTAGGATGGACGAACAATTATCAATATCTTTGGTTTGAATCCAAAAGACTCAAAATTACTCCCATAAGAAATGTATCTTTTACATGGCTCTTAAAAGTTGTTTTTTTATGCTCAGCAGGCTTCATTTCATTTACAAAATGAAATGATACTATAATGAAGAGTACCATTTCAGAAAGTAAAGCATGAAGATTTTTTTGTGCCCAATGAAAGAATTGTTCACAACAGGATGAGAAGGATAAAAATCAAACAATAGTCTTCCCTTATGGAAATTGAAGAAAACTTTTTATAAATTTTATTAATTAATCATACTGATAAATATATTCAACTGTTAAATGTATGATTTATTTCTACACCAGAAATTATACTTTTAACAATGAATTAATGTTTAGCTGCATTTGGCAACAGTGACAGGTTCCTTAAGGTTAAGGAAAGCATACATATGAGAAAGTTGCCTCCATGAGAATGCATACAGTCAATTGTTTGTGAAATACTCAACAGTAGTCAAGTTCTGTGGAAGTCATCTGATATTTTACTTTAGATTTCAGCAACATTATTGTGAAAGGCTTGCAGTGCTGCAAGCCTTTCACAATAAGTAATAATTAATAATTTTATGAAAAGACCACTGCAATGAAAAATGAAATGGCTAAGTTTTTCAATAAAAGTGAGAAAAGTAAAGTACAAATAAGTTTTTATTCAACAGGCTATAAAAAATGCCGAAAGCATTACTTTCTCAATTGCAAATATGCTCAGTCATACTCTCCAATCAAATTTACTTCACATAATTATACTGCACACAAACGTTTAAACCATGACTTGGTTAAGTGGCACCGAGAGTTGGAACAGTGAGGGCAGCGTGTGAGAAATTTATGACCAATTGGATTTCCCTTATTCAGATGTTTCAAAACAATGTCAGCAAGTGCATCAATGAACAGAGGATGGTCATTTGGAGCTGCTGCACGGCGAATGTCGACACCAAGCTTAAGAAAAAGAAATGAAAAAATGTAATTAACCACAGGAAAGGTATGCATACCTAAGAAAGAATAAGAATGAAAGATTGACCTTTGAGGAACATAAAATAGAACGGAGATAGCAACACTAAACCATTAAAATTGCTAACCAATTTGAGAACTGTTCTATCTCATAAACACTCATTTATTCGCTTTTCTAAGAAGATTCATCCCTGAACACAAGGAACCCCAAAACACCAAATGATACAGTGATAAGCATGCAACATGTTCTTGGAATGAACTTCATAAGAGGCATCCTTAAGGTAGCTGGTACAATATTTCAATGTTCTTCTATTATGCTATTGATGTAAGTTTGAAAATTTAGACTCAACTACCAAAATATGATAAATGTGACCTTAGGTTCATTTTAGTGATGGGGCAATTAATAAGATTGGGAATCAAAAGTATCACAATTTAAATCAGAGATTATTCAACCTAATTTATTATTTTTTTACAATCCATAATTTCATCCCAGTCTGGGATGGTGTCAGTGATACACTAATTAAACCTAATTTTAAAGTTCTGCACACAAACTGACAATAAAAAGAATTTTAAAAAACCCAAAAGATATCCCACAGTAGACACATTCAAGGATTTTGATGTAATGACCTTGAGACAAATGTGCATACATTGTATATTGTAGTAGAATCTGTATACAGCAGAAACGTATGCATCATGAAAAATTTCTTGTTCCCTCCCTGCAGTAATGTTATTTACATATGTGGTACTTGTGCATCACAGAAACCTGTCCGTTACAGAATTTTTTTACAGCAACATGTGATTCTGCTAAAGTCAAGTTTCATAGTATAAAATATCATTAAATTTTTAAAAGGAAAAAATATTTACAAAAGACAAACCAACATAATAATGAGGAATTACCTTTAAAAATACTTCAATACCATACTGCAAAAATTGAAGAAAACTACTGCAAGAAAATTTTTTTAAATATTTATGAATGGATATTGTCATTTTGGGCCCATTCAGATCTACACTACTGCCTTCCATCTTCTGCTTCTTTTCTTCACCTTTGGACTTTGTTTTCCTTAAATATGTAGGTTCATAGGTTTCTGAGGCGATTGGTTGTTCTCAACATGATGATTCTGGGTTCCACTGCATTGGTAGCATTTTGCCAATATTTCAATAAGCTTCTTCAAGTTGAAGTTGAGTGTATAGCCTTTGGTCATCCTAATGTAAGCCAGTTCCTATGTTCGGTGATTGGTCGATCTGCTGTCCTTCCGTGATTGTTCACATGACTCTTTTCCAGGAGTTTTATAGAAGTATCCATCCTCTCCATTCATGTTGTTTGGTGTTTTGAGTATTTCCATTGATTCTCTTATACTCGTGGGTAATAACATTTTTCTTTAGATATTGTTTTCGCCTCCTCAAATTTTATGCAGTGTCTGGGTTCACTCCACACATGCTCTGCTCTTTCTCCGTTCTCAATGGCCTGCATGTCTCCCTAACATAGGCTTTCCTGCAGGAGCAAGGGACACAGTATATTCCTTCTTGTAGATCCGGTTGAAGTCTGTCTTTGGCTCTTGGTAGACTATCAGTCAGTTTGACAAGCAGTGAAAATGGGTAACAATCTTGAGCTTCTTCCTTAAATACTCCTCTAAATCATCCCACTATCTTTTTCTGGGTCCCTCTGCTTCTTTTCTCCCATCGGTTTTCCTTATAATACTACTATTGAACTCCTCTTTTCTTGGCCATTCTTTGTCTCACCCATCTAATTCCAGCTTTCTTTATCTCTACAAGTATTCAATCATCCCCAGTAACTGCTATGCATTCTTCCTTCCTATCCTCTATTACCCACCTTCATTAACTGGGTCATAGATTCTGCACAAGATTTTTGTTT
Source organism: Ladona fulva (assembly GCA_000376725.2). Lineage (NCBI taxonomy): Eukaryota > Metazoa > Arthropoda > Insecta > Odonata > Libellulidae > Ladona > Ladona fulva. Next base: position 292,739 of record KZ308723.1, read on the forward strand.
ACCATCTCTGTAACAGATTTGCCATCCTTATCATCACACCACCAAAGTCCAGACCTCAGAATCATATCTCACTATTGGTGTGATATCAATTTAGTAGATTCTCTTTCTAGCTCTTATACTAATAGCTTTGGCTTAAACACTTTTTGCAGAGATTCTTGTGTTGATATCTTCCGTAATATAGTCATCTTTTGTTGCCAATGTACCCAACTATGTGAAGTGAACTAATACCTCTAACTGGTTGAATGTTAGTTCCTTATTGTTTCCTTTTTCTGGTTGCTTTCTGGATAACGGTAAAATAATGATATTTTACATCACCATTATGAATACTAATTTGTTTAATTATACCATTTAAAACCTGAATGTAAGACAATGATTTTTCTACATTTAGCCTCACAAGCAAATTTCTTACCTTTGTAAACATAAGAATAAAGTTTTTTAAATGGTATTATATAGTAAGAGCAATTATTTTTTATGTATTGTCCATTATAAATGGTCTTATTGTCTGTATAGTTATCATAAACACATAGTTCACATTTCATCACTTGTTGAAAAGCTTTAACTGAATTATGAGAAGTCTGTATAGACAAGAATACGTTCTTTTTCAATTACAGTGGTACCTTGAGATACGAGTGCCCCAACATACGAGTTTTTTGAGATACGAGCTGTCACTAGGTCTAGTTTTTGCTTTGAGTTATGTGCAAAAATTTGAGATACGAGCCAGCCTCGGTGACGTCACAGCTTGTTGGCGTAGCAAGCCACAGCTCAGATTTTCGAATCTTGCACGTTCAATTCACGTGTTTACCTAGTCGGAGAAGTATTTCTGTCGTGTTGCTTTAATTTTGTGTTTCTTTGGTACTTACAGTTATTTAGCGAAAATTGATTTGAGATACAACAATTTTGACTAACGAGCTCGGTCACGGGACAAATTGAACTTGTAACTCAAGGTACCACTGTATCAGAAAATTTATTATTATTATAATTAAATTATCTGTATTTTCATTCATAAATTCAATTTTGCATTCAAAAATATTTTTAAAAATATGAATTGAATGAAGAGGATGTTTAGTTTTTCTCAACCTGACAAGGCATTTGACAGAAACTCAGAGAAGATGTTAGAGTTGGATAAAGTCAATACAAGCTAAAAGGGAAACATTTGGGAAATTCCACCACCTGCATGGTGATTTTGAGAAGGATTCACAGAAATTCAGGAATTATTATTGGATGGGCCAAGAAATATTTCTGTGCATTAAAATCCTACACGACCTTCAATCACTCTAAAGTAAAATTAACAAAGATTTTTTTATGCCAGTATCAATGGAGTAAAAACCCATTTGAATTGCATTTTTAGATGATCTTATACCTCACAGCCAATTTCCAATCATGAGGAATATTTTCTAGAAATGGAAGAAGTAAGGACTTAATAAGAACTAATAATTACTCTCCCCCTTTACAGTATTGCTTCAGTAATTAATTTAAATTTCTCACTCTTACTACTTTCTCACCCAAAATATATTTATTTTCTGCATATGACTTCCTTAAGCAAAACAACTTTTCTGACAAATTTTGCATGGTCTCTCAGTTAAAAATGCTAAGTTCAAATTAATGACTTTTATAATGTTTTGCCATGTTATAATATAAGAAACTGAACTTCGATTGAAACTGATAATTGCTTAACTAGCCCATCAATCATGAAAGAAGAAAAAGTAAAAGCTAAAAAAATCTCTAAAGATAATAAAGCAGATGTCCATGTGAAATACTGTCAGAGATACTGAAACTCCTGGACAAAAGAGGCATTTCAGCTTTNATTTTTTTCATTTTTATCCAAGTTTTTTAATGTAAAGGATATCCTACTCTATCTTCTTAACTTGAGTATTCATGGTTCAAAGATCTCTGCTGAACTCAGTTGTTCTCTACATGATCTTTCTGGGTTTCCAGCTGTGATGGTTGTTATTCTGTTGACATTTTGCCCACACTTCAGTAGGATTCTTCAGATTGAAGAATTGGCCTCAGGTCACCCTTATATAGGCCAGCTTCTCTGGTTGCCTTTCTATCACATCATACAGTGTATCATTTTCAAAGTATTGAATATGATACACTGTATGATATTCAACTTCTGTTCATATTGTCCAGCATATTGAATAATTCCATTTCTTTCCTTATTAACTGTGGGTAATAACATTGATCTTTTGAAATCTCTTTGGCCTAGCAAATTGTTTGTTATGTCCCAGTTTGCTCTAAGTATGCTCTGCAATGGTAGACAGATTAAATTGCTTGTTTTTCATCTCTTAGCTCCCAGATAGCCAAGTGAGCAAAGCTCTTGATTTTGGTTCAAGTGGTCCCCAGTTCGATTCCCAGTGCAGGCCTACATGCAAAGTTACCTCAGCTGTTGAAACACTTTTAACAATACTACTACTACTTCTGCCTCTCTTCTGTGTTCTCTCTCATGGATTCTCAAGGGCCTGCATGTCTTGCTAAGGTAGGATACTCCACAAGAGCAGAGGACTCAGTAGACTCCTTGCAGATCTTGTTAAACTCTGTCTTTTACAGTCAATAGACAGTCAGTTATTTGCATCACACTGTTGAAATGGGTGACTATCTCTTAAGTATTCTGGCACTATTTTCTGTAGTCCCCAAGATCAAAGGAATGGTGGCATACCTTCTTGGTTTGTCCCCAACAGCACAACTTTTCGTCATGTTGGTCTGCTTTTGTGTCCCTTTTGAGGGCTAAATCCTGTCTTTTCACCATCTTTCCACCATTTCAGGCCATGTTGTTTTAGGTGCCATTTTTTAGAGCTTCTATTAGGGTCACTTCTTATTGGATATTGAGTCTGCATCTGAGATGTTGTAGGCCAAATGAAACAGTATTGCCACCATCTTCCGTGACATCTTCTGCATCCTCCTCCACCCTCCATTTAAGGAAGGAAATCACACACTATCTCAATGCCTACTCATATGACCATCTGATGTGAGGCATTGGTGCCAAACTTAAATATTCTCTTCAACTGAGCAAACTGCTGCAAAATTAACTTATAATTATTTGAAATACCACCTCTCGTACTTACTAATTATTATTATCATTGCTTTATTAAGAAATAATTTTGTGCAAATTAAATGTTTTAATTCTCTGCCTTACTTTCCTTTTTTTGACCTTTACTTTTGCAATTTGTATCTTAACGGCTGAAACCACTGATTTAGGTTGAATGAATGAATTCTAATATTTTACAATTGAACATAGATAAACCTACTGTCGGAATGAAAATAGTATAGACCTGGACTTTGACGCACTGCCCTTTGATGATTTGCAATTATAATGGAGCATGTCATATATCGTTCGAAAGAGCTACTCTTTGCCTTTCATCTTTCATCCAGAGTCAATATCAATCTCCTGCTCTATTGGAGTCGACGTAAACCAAATCAAAACACATTAAAGTCACGTAAATCCACGACTCAGTCATCTTCACACCTTTGTGGAAAAATGAGCAGGTGTCACAGAAAAACCAAACTTTTAGCAGAAATGTAGTATATAGTCATGAAGCATAATCCGTGTTTCTGAGATCTGATTTTGATTTGTTGACCTTGATTACTGTCTGAATTAAAAATCAATCTCCTCCTACAAATTTTATCCTATGCAGTTGAAATTTTTACTATTCACTATTTCAACAATTTAGAAAAAATAGTCGAGGTATAGTGTTGAGAATAATGAAACATTATCACCACCTACAAAGATGACACATGAATTTGCACAAATTTACAGTGTTTTGATTTGGTTTATGTCAACTCAGATTAAGCAGGAGATTGATATTGACTCTTAATGTATTTCACTTTAAAGACAAAGAGTAGTTCTTTCAAACAATGTATAACATGTTCCATTATAATAGCAAATCATCAAAGGGCAGTGTGTCAAAGTCAAGGTCTACACTATTTTCAATCCTACAGTAGAAGCTTTGTAACGTAAACCCGTCCAACTAATCAACAGCAAAAATCTCAATCAGTTAGTAAACCATCATATTGTTCAAATAATCAAATTACTACAACAAGAAATTTGGATGCATCACACCCAATAAAAAAAACAGCAAGATTTTACAAAATGTCAGTAAATTAACTACCAGATTCACCTTGTAAAAAAATACACTGCTCCCAACTACTGGCTACATAGTGGTCTGCCTATGGGTCTGCAGAACAAGTCTGATTCCTCATTTGAAATTCAGCTTAAACTATAACTAATTTGCAGCTTTAGATCTAATTCATCATTTTAAAAAATGCCTTAATTGTCTTTACGATTATTAGAGTATTATTTATACTTTCTAATGAGGTAGTTGAGTAAAATAGGTCAGAAGAAGTACCCCTATACCCTCACAGTAACCTGGAAGCATCACAATTAGAGATATAATCTAAACTTGCTGCATAACACAAAAGAGGAAGGACTCACCTCTTTACCAAGGTCATGGCAATATTCTATGTCCATCTCATGTAGGGTCTCTATATGTTCATTCACAAATGCAATGGGAACCAAAATGAAATGTTTCTTTCCTTGTTTTACATAACCTAGAAAATAAGAAATCCAACTAATTGTACATTTCTTTTGCAAAAGATACAAAATACAAAGACTCAAAATCCAAATTAATTCATTAAATAGTATAATGATGCATTAAATACATTAATATCTTTACAAAAGGCATCCAAGATGAGTATTACTATGAAAGAGATGCAACAAAGGATGAAAAATAAAACAGCGGAATAAATTAACATGTAAATAAGTAAATTTAAAGAACGATGTATTTTAAAGAGAAAATGTGTAAAAGAAAAGAGTACCCATCCTCTGGGTACATGGTGTACCCTAAGGAGAAATAAAATGGACATACCACAAGAATTCCTACCCTCAATAAATAGAGGCAATTCCTATTTATCTGGGTTCACTTGGGAATCAACACTTGTTTCATAGATTAAAAATAAATAAATCTGTTACATGTGTATTGAGTCTGAATCATGATAATTGCCTATGCATGGATCTCCTTGGCAAAGCCAGAAGTTATTCGTAAATACAATCATACAAAAGGTGGTGGACAAAGGAAATCAAATGAAAAGAGAATATTCTTGCATTTTCCAAACAAATTGTTGGCCATTTACAACATTAATCCTGTTAATCTCTCCAGTTCACTCCTGTTCTCACTCCATTAATCCTGTCCTAGGTATGTAACAACAAACTATCCAACCTCCTCCACAATCTAAAAGATAACACCCACTCAATACTCAAATCAAGAATCTATGAAATGTCATTTCAAAAAAAGTGAAGTCTATGTGCGGCACAGAAACTGAAAATTAGCGGCCAGATTCAAAGAGCACTTAGCTCACCTCTGAAATAACCAGATAAACAAATCAAGTGTGGTGCAACACATACAACAACACAGTCACAGAATTAATCTAGACAACTTAAACATGTCCATACAGAAAAACTTCAAACTAGATGCTTATGAAATTTTTTTTCAAAACAGAAGCCACCAAATGAATAACAACTTGGGCCTGTTACTAAATTCCCCTCCATATTTACTCTTTGACTGCCCCCGGCCTCTGAAAAGAATGAACGAACTCTCGCCCTCCTTCCAGACGTCATAACAGAAAAACCCCGCCCATTTATTCACTCCACACCTTTACAAAAGACAAAAGCCTGAACATCCACATCTCCTCCTCATTTCCTATCGTAAGGCCCTTGAAAATGGAAGCTTTGTTTCTGAAATGTGCATAGGGTAATTCCCAGAAATAAGTAAACTGGAACTTTCTGTTTGCCTCCAAACGAGAGTTCCATATGCCAACATATGCTTTACAGAGTGTTTTTAACCTCTAATTTATTATCAGCCATGTTGGCCATCTTTCCCATGTTGGCCCGCCAAGTGAAGATTGCAATGATTGGAAACGCTCTGAAAGGGCATCAGCTTTATAAATAGAAGAAGGTTGTTTTGCAATGATTTGGATGAGAGTAGCATAGTAAATTTAGAAAAATACAAGTAAGAAAATTAGAAAGCAAAACTGAGATGCTGAGTCTAATAGGAGAAATCCTGACAATGTGAAGAAACACTCCACAATAGATGCATCTGAAGTGAAAGAAATTTGTAAGGATGAAAATATGTCAGGTAGTTTTGAGTGTGAACAAGCATGCTTCCCTTGACTGAAAAAGTATGTGAGTTGCATATCTGCGAGATTCATAAATCAACACTGCACCAACAAACTTAAAATCCTACAATTATTCCAAGCAATGAGATCCACTTCAAAACCTAACGCTCTTTTCTGAGAACTAAGCACAGCTATACAGGCATAAAATTGATTGTAAAAATAGAGTAGAGCTAACCTTTGATGGCGTCATCAGTGAAAGGACCAAGCCATGGAAGAGGCCCAACCTTGGACTGCCAAACAAGGGAATATGGATATGAGAATGATAATTCCTGCATGACAGCATGCACTGTAGCACCCACCTCAGAAGGATATGTATCACCTCTGTTGACAGCCTTAATAAAACAAAGAAAAAAGACATGGTTCCATAAGTCATGACACCATACTCCTATAACTTGAAGAAGATGATTTCAAGTGCTGAGAGTAACATGCAGAGAGGGAGAACAAGACAGCTAATTTGATAATTAAATTTAAATAAAAATTTAGCTTTAGAATTCCAATTAACAAATACTTTTCTATTATTTCTATTGAAAGAACTGAAAAATTTCAGAATTACTTCAACATACAGATTTTACTAATAATAAAATACGATAATAAAATGATGCTCAGAGTAAACTGATTAAATATCAAGTTTATAAAACATAGCCAAGATTTTTTTAATAGCTAAGCTTGTACATCAGCATACGATATCCGATTTAACATAAATATTAATCTAATTAATATTCTTTACCTTTAAAGGCAATGAATGCGCAGAGAAAAGAATTATAACATCATGCTGTACGTTTTCAGGGAACTCTCCAAGTTTTTCCTTAATTCTATGTGCAAAAGTTTTTGCTAAGAGTGGATGGGTAGACCAACGGTCAATGACACTCCATTTCATTTTGGTTGGCGTCTTCCTATAACAAGTTAAAGAAATAAATCTTTCCAAACCTAACTCAAACCAATCTAGGACTAATTTTACATCATAGTTAGTAATATGTATAATCAAAAAGGTTATTGAAGATCACCTATGACTATTTCATTAAAATCAAACACCTAATTTATCAGTCAAGATAACTGCATTACCTAAAATAAGTTTCAAAAGGTTTAAGTATGTAACAATCAGCAAATAACAATCAATAAAACTCTAAACTTTGAATGCTGAAGCACTTTGTTTTTAGTATGTTCTTCAATTCAATTCCTTTGAGTGTCACAATCGCAATGCCACTTTACAATTGATTATTTCATTAATTTAAACAATTGAATGAATTTGCTGATTTATGAAGATTGAGGTGTATGCAAGCAGAATTTCTCTCCATGTGCATTCTTACAAAGTTACCATTATTTAACAGTAATTCAGTTGCTAAGTTAGATAATACAGCAGCATTAAAGTTAAATTACCTTTTTGAATAAAAATCGAATATGGCATTGAAACTAGATCCAGTTGTTGCACAGCTATACTGAGGATACTGAGAAAACACAATAACTTGCTCTATATTATCCCTGAAATTAAACAAATTTTTAGGTTTACTTGATAAATAGTAATACAGATTAACAGAATGAATGAATAATAAGTAGAGACAGAACTGAATATCAGATGCAATCATTAGACTTGTATACACAGGTATGTATGGTTTCATGTACAGCTACTTGTAAAAGTCTGTGGGTATGTTCTGTTGCTGCTCTAGCACACAAACAGTACACTTACATTTATGTTGGTACTACATGATTTGCATATAAGGAGGAAAATATAAGCGGGGTTATATATATTTTGGAACTTTAGACAAGAGAGGAGAAAGACAGAATTACTGTGGTATTCCAGTGTGCTGAAATGTAATAGGGAGAGTTCCGTGCACAATTGAAAGGGTTTGGAGTTTACTATGGTCTGCAACTGAGGTAGTTCACTGAAAGGAACGATTTTCCTATCTCAGCTAGGCAAGTACCTGGTGACACTGAGCCAATTCAAAGAGACTATGTAAAGATATAACCGTGAGCGTCAATGCTGTCCCAGCTAGCACAGACCTGCTTGTTGTTTGTATATAGTAAAATTTCTTCTGTACAGTTGTTTCCGTGTATTTTACATAATGATTACATACATTTTGGGTCAACAAGCAGGTCTGTGCTAGCTGGGGTTGTTTTAGCTTTGTATGCTGCCTCCAGGTTGAATATTCATTTAACATTTTGCAGAATAATATTTTTGTGTTATATTGACTATTGCTCTATCTTGTCATCAAATAAATGCTGTTATGTTAAATATTATCTCATCAACATAGGACATGGAAAGTTCATACTAAAAAAACTATTGAATCATTTTCTACATTATTTTTATAATTATCTTTACTTAAAGGGATTTGAGGTTTTCTTTTAGATATATAATTATATAGAAGTAATATGCTCTGTTATCAAGATGAATTTCCATTGAATTTCTCAATTCTATAAATGGTTTGTAGTGAGTTTATTAGAACGATTTTGGAATTTAGCATTGTCCCTGGCTTCTACTAATGCCAAAATCTCCCTCCCCATTACTACATCCTCTACAGATATGAAGGTGGAAACATAAGGATAAGGGCTCTATTATTCCCGATGAATATTGAAGTAAATGATATACTAAGAATCTTTGAGTAATTAGATAATTGTTGATATCTCCTCCAACCTCTACTGCATGATGAATGAGCAATTTATCTCACCTCAACAATACTACCTTGAAGAAAATTAGAGATCATATAAACAGTACTTCTGGGAGAATCTACTTATGAGTGAATTTAAGCTATTAAGAAAGTAGATACTAAAAATTCAAATATAAAATGCATAAGTGGTGTTCGATGCCTGGATGTTCAAGAGGATCAAGCTCTACCTCTTCTGACATACTTAAGAGGTAAAATAACACCTAGCGATATTGTCAAACATTGCTTCATGTAGCTTTAACTATAAAATATCTCATCAGATGTTTGCAGCAATAAGATATAAAAATAACTATATTATAGACGACAGTTGTCCTTTTCCAGGTATTACTATTTGGACGCTTAACATTATAAAAACCCAAATAAACTGAATGATTACCTTTCCATTTCTTCTAAAGTAACATCTGTGAGCGGATCAGCATATCGGAAAGCAACATACGACTTGTGAGGGCCAGTCTCTGGAGATAATTCGTCCAATTTCTTACAAAGTAGTTCTCCCTTAAAGGAAATCCATTAGTTAATTTACCTTTAGACTCTATGCACACTTCATCCATTTTACTGGCAATAGTTTTTCATATGTTGCAATATGTAGATCACTTATACAATTAATGAGTTCAATCAAATATTATTCGATTATAATCCAAACCTGTATATTGGTCCACTTTAAAATTGGTGAGCCACCACCTATTTCCGAATATTTTTTCTGTACCTCTGGAGTTCTCCTACGTGCTATATAAGGACCTAAAGTTCTGACAGGAAGAATCAAATTTAATGAAACGTAAAATATCATCACTCAAATTTTAATTATTATATTACATTAATTAAAATTGTAGCAAAAAGTTTATTCCTGTTTTCATAAGTAGAATAAAATTAGAGCTATCAGTTACCCTTGGATAGGTAATTGTATCATATCTCTGTCTGTCATTATTCTTGTCAAATAATCGTGAACTTTATCGGTAGTTTGAGGTCCACCCATGTTCAACATTAATATTCCTGTTTTCGTCCTTCCTTTTGATAATCTGTCCAATTTGGGAGCAGCCGCAGAAGAAATATATTGATTTGAGATTTTGCTCCATTTAGAAATAGAATCTGAAAATAATCAGCAATAAAGATCTGAAAAATCAAACCGGCTAAAGTATTGCATGATTAATATTCTAAGAAATTCATATTACCTAAAAATCCACACTTCTTGCCCAACAAGTTACGAGAAGAGAAAATGCGAATGTTGCTCATTATGTAACTATAAGATAAACATCAATTTCACCGAAACATATACGTCTCGGACGTAGACGACAGATTCATGGACGTAGTTGAATAGCTCGCTTTGCTCACTTCGTCGATTTGTAAGCTCGTAGCAGGTAGCAGCGGTAGCAGAATAGGGCGCATAGGTCTCGGGCCTCTATCGGCTAGGGGCGCTAGGGGCTAGAGCCCTAGAGCACGTATCCGAAACGGGGATAGCAATAGAACGTCATCAATCTGGCTAACATGGCTAACTTCACGCTGGTTTACGCCGCATACGTTAATGTACATGTATGCCGCGCATGGAATGTATCAAGTAGTGCTCGAATTAAGAGAAAGAATCGATGGAAAGGAAGAGAATGTCAGAAGAAGGGACAGAGCTAGATCCTTCTCAACTAGGAACTAAAGTCTAGTAAGCAGTAATATATTGTAATGAATGAAGAAAGCTCTCCTTTATCATATAACTTCTCTTTCGCTCTTCTTTGATATTCATTAAAACTTTGAATTACAGGAGATTCAAATGAACAAATTTTATAGACAAAATCCTTTTTCATTTGCATTTATGTTTAGATGCTTAACCTACGCATTTATGTTGCGGAATCTAGTCTATGTTTAGGAAAATAAATGCCCCATTGATAATTTTCCTATTGGTTGACAATTATCTTTACAAAAATTAATTGATGGTGTAGATTTCAGGAATTCCTCATGGAAAGATTAAAATATTATCTAGTGATCAAAGTAATGATGAAGAAAATCTCCTAGAACACAGCAGTTAAGTCAATCAAAGTCGCGGACCTCATGTTGGACTCCTGAGTTAGAATTACTCTCCCTATGTTCATTTCATGAGCATGTTTTCTTTTAATATTCCTTTGTGCTTACAGTAAATGGCTATGATATATACTTAAGAAAGGGCAGTGGTCGTCAACTTACATGAATTAGTACAATTTATTGGAATAATAATAGCTTATTTACGAGCAGATGTGGCCCTTTTCTATGAAATACATGCTGTTGATTTTTGTGCTTCCTACTAGGGCATTGTCCCATAGTTGTTTAAGAATTTCCATTAATTATTTACTTAAATGATGATTTTGTGTTGTAAATTATTAAAGGTAAATCTTTGATAGCGGTTCGACAGCTCAAAAAATCATAGCTCTAACACCAATTAAAGGCTGACGAACCACTATCAAATATTTACCTTATTAAAGAATACAAAAAATATCCATCTGGTTACATTTTGCAGAAGTGACTGGAATGTGGAGGAGGTATTCCATGTGAATAAAGACGAACAAATAAGCAGTATCTATGTTATGTAATTGATAATATTTGTTACGATTTAACTATGTACTCTGATTTCAGTTGGGACGAGTTTTATTCGACGGAAAAACAAAATTTCAAGGACTTCGGGGATGTCGGAGAAATTTGGTTTGGTACCGCATGTGCCGCTAAGATTCTAAAGTGCGTTGGTTTTTTTAATCGCTTCAGAAAGGCCGCCTCCTTTGTTCTTGTTTTCACAATTTGAAATTTCTTCTTGTAAATCATCAGGTGGCTTAACAGTAACGAGCAACTCGAGAAGAATGATAAAATAATTGATCTCGGATGCGGCAATGGAATGCTTCTGATAAAGCTGGTAAAAGTCTTTCTTTCGGAAAACAGAGCTTCTAATTCATTCGTGTATCTAACCTTCTTCTCGTCAATCTTAGGCAGACCATGGTTGGAAAAACCTTTACGGTGTGGACTACTCAACAAATGCTATTGATCTAGCAACATCTGTGGCGGAATCGGAGAAAGTTAACGTAAAATTTCAGGTAAAGGAGACTTATTTTGTTTACTCTTCCTTTTCGTAGATATGTACCATTTAAATGAGCCAAAGTTTACTTATTCATACATAGGTTTGGGATATCCTCTCAGATGAACTTAAATATCAACCGCATGAATTTGCAGTGGTTTTGGACAAGGGTACTTATGATGCTATCAGTCTTTCACCCGGAGATAGAAAATCATGTCGAGATAAGTATATGGATAATGTGGGAAAATTATTAAAGCCTGGTGGACACTTACTCCTTACATCATGTAACTGGACTGAAGAAGAACTCAAGTCTCAATTCTCCTTAGTAGGTATGGCCACTTCTTTTCCTTAAAGGCTCTCTCGAAATTCTGCATCTACAGTAATTCTCCCAAAGCCACCATTAGGCCTGTGGCAGGGGTTAATTTTTAAATCTTCTACAATTCTTTTATCTTATTCTTGAATTTCAATTCTCTATTTTAATGAAAGTGAGTAATGTATTTTATGGTAAAATTTTGGTTTTTGGGGCCTTCCAGGATCAAACCATTATACCTAGGATTGATATTCTATTCTGATATTTGAGGCCTGTACACAAAATATCGATGTCATCAATACATTTTATTTGGGCAATATATACATACATACTGGGCTGTGCCTATTCATCTTGTCACCTGGGGGCAAGATACTATATGGTTCCCTTCCTATCTTTTTCACAGTCATTTTTTTTATATTCATGGAAAAATAATCGTAAATAGCAAGAATGTCTCAATTTTGATGAACATTATTATGTAAGTTAAATGTTTAACAAAAAATTACATCATAGGTACTTTAAGTATAATTAAAAGATGTTTATCCTCAATACAATGCATCGGATTACATAAATTTGTTATGGACGAAGAAAGTTTCATAACAGAAACTAAGTCATTCATTTAATGTATGGTATGTAGTGTAATATTGCTGAAGAAAAATACCTCCTTTCTAATAAATGTTTAGAGTAACTCATAACTAAGATCTACACATTTACCCTTTGAGTCAACTGTGGCTTTTTGCAAAAGGTTTATTAACGCTAACATCTCTCTCGAATTCTAAATGGGTTCACTAACTTTAGCAAGAGGGTCAATCATTTCCATTTGAGAACTCTATCTGGCTTGCAAACCAGGTGAATTTTCCATTCCTTTTTCATATTAGTCTGTCAAAGTCATTTTATCATCACAAGACCTGCAAAAAAATAGTGAGTTAAGAAATGCATTATGCCTGCAAAATAAAACGATTTTGCACACTTTCTCTACTGTCTGAAACTTTTTATAGTACTCATTGTCTGTAAAATGTAATTTAATCTTGGAGATTCTTCTGTCACTAGCCATGATCAAGTTGTAACAGATTTCCCACTCCTTGCTTCTTGGAATAACTAAGTTCTGCTCTGAAGAACTTTTCTAATAACTTTCTAATGAACTCATCTCTTAAGCTGTAGAAAATTTAATTAGAAGAGTTTTGCCATTGCTGAAACACTACTGATGACCCTAAAATCTACATGATGTATCTAGTCTAGGTAGTTTGTAGCTACTTCTCTTAGTGTAGCTGTCTTACCTTTTTACTCGCTCATAAACCACCTTTCTCCATGAGGATACTTTGATGTGTAATACTTAAATTTGCTAATGATAATAAGGGCAATGTTGTAAGTATTTTCAACTAAGTTGTTTGATATAATCTACAGAGGAGGCCGTGATATTGTGGAATGATCTGTTTTATATAAGTTGTTTGAATTATATTGAGAAATAAATTAAAGTCATACCCATATGATCACCATATAAACAGGTGATAAAAGCAAAAAGTAATTCAAATAAACATAATTACTTCTATGCTAATTTTAACATTTACCTTAAATAAACCTAATGCAATTTTGTTATTATTTATGTGATCAAGTAAGTTGCATCAATTGCATATCAATTCACTTTATTTATATAGTGGTAAAAGTTATGTAAAAACCTTCATGACTTTATGATATTTTTACTTATCTCTATGTTGTTAGATCTTTGTTTCATTGTCTGGTGGTTCCTTCTTATTTTATTTTTCATAGTACAAACTGAATTATCTGAAGCATTAACGCATTAAATCCTATATTCACCGACCCTCAAGGGTAAATGCAATATAATATTCTGCATTCAGAGAGTTCGTGATAAAATAATTTATATCAAGTATTTCTGAGAAATACTATGTATTCAAGTATGTGGAGGCCATGCAAAAGCAACCAGGATTTAAAAAAAAACATTGTTTGGCAGGGTCACATATATACCAACAAATAAGATGCTACGTGGGTTTCTTGATCCATCACAATAAATATCATGGAAAATTTATATCCTTATGTAAGAGATCCCCCTGCCACACGCCGAAAGGCGGCTTGTAGGGTATTGATGTAGATGTAGATAAGATGTATCCTGCTTTTTAACACTTTCAACGCTGAGGGTAAATTTCCAATTTTGCCTGTGACTGAAATTTATTTTTATGGTTATAGATTATCTTTGTATTCCTAATCATGATTGACCAAAGAAAAAGAGAATTTTTTTTTACTTCAAATTTTATTATTTAAATTTTGACGACGATCGTCAAAAAAAAAAGTTAAAGAAAATATTGGTTAAAAATGAAAACTACGAAACACTTTACTGAAATAGAGCCTTACAAATGACTGAAAAGAGAAATGGAAGCGCTTGGAGGTGGTGCTACTCGAAGGCCTTTGAAAAGAATATGGAGCATGGACGACGATCGTCATCCTCAGTCACCAGAGAGCACCCACTGGATGACGATCATAGTCGCTCAGTGTTGAACACGTTAACCTACATTTATGCAAAAAACTGCATCTTATATGTGGGTATATTCGGTCATATTTTCCAGATTTTTTGCATATTCATGTTTTTCAATTATCCATGCTCCATCACACATCTATTAGCATGGATAATTGAGAGTTGACTATGTGTGCATGAATATATTTGAAACATCCAAAATGCTCATAATTCATAAAGATGATTGATGATTATTTTTCATTTCAGGTTTTCAATTCATTTCTACACTTCCTGCTCCTACATTCCAATTTAATGGTTCATCTGGGAAGAATGTTGCATCTGTCATATTTAAAAAGCCAACTTGATACCAACTGTTATTTTTTTTTTCAAAATATTTAATAGAGATTAATATTTTCGTTTGAATGTACATTTATTGTTGCAAAAAATGATAAATTTAAAATCTGAGTTTAGTATGAAAAAAAATGTTCCCAAAATTTATAAAATCGAGTATTAAAATCCTCATATAAGCTGAGGAAACAATTAATTAAATCTGAGATCAATGTAAGATTATCCAAATCAAATTCTTACGTTTGTGATGTAAATAAATAAAAGTGCCAAATTATAACTTTTCTGTGATGCAGATTACTCTCATAGGAAAGTACTGCATATTGAAGTGTATAAATGGTAATAGTTTTCAGTTTGTTGACTTTGGTTCTATTAAAGGCATAAATGCCTTCTCCGCATTCTGAGAATTTGAAATGAAAAATACAATGAGATTTCGTTAACATTAGTTAAAGTAGATAAGAGTATTTTGAATCCAAGCAAATTTATTTCTTTTAGGAGATATGCCAAATAATTTCTTTAGGTCAACATTTACCAAACACTAATAAGAATATAATTCATTAATTCAAACACTAATAAGACTTTCAAACAGATACTTTTTTTACCACTGAGACACATTCTCTGTGCAGAGTGAAGTTATCATTTAAACTTTTTTTTCTCCAGTGAAAATGGATACGTTGCATTCATTTTTAGCTTGTTACATAAAAAACATGCCACATATCACTCAGCAACATTTATGCCACTCAATGTGCATTAGTTCTCTAAAAATAGAAGGAATGATGGAAGTAAATTATGTAAGAAGAAGATAGATTCAATTATGAGAAGCAGGTAATGGCAAACATTAGATTGTGATTTCAAAACAAAAATAAGAAAGAAAGAGGGTTCACAGTTTCTGTCAGAGAATTCACTAAATAAGGGAAAGGGAATGAAAAGCACTTGGAACATATAAGAACAGAAAGATTATTTTTACAAAAACATTCTGAATTCATTACTAATTTTCATCTTCTTAATGATAGGATAATATCACCTTAAAATGAGAAATTGAATAAACTGCATTTTCTGGATGATAGATTTTATTTCTAGAGATAAATTTTAGTGATTGTGTGTGTAAATATAGACATGCACAGCACAAGAATGTCCAATCATGGAGAAAGATTTCTCCCTGATTTCCTTTTTGTAGTAAATCACAAATGTTATAACAACAAATTTTAAACAGGAGTATTGACAAGTAAATTGACTCCTTAAAAATATTGTAGCATATGAATTCTTACCTCAGGGAGTACTTGCACATTAGGAATTATGCACTTAGACTTTCAGCACATTTTTATGAACAATATTTTAAAATAATTCATGGTAAATCTATCATTTGATCAATTCCATTAAATCACTCAAAGCCTTGGGGACCAAAGGAAAATAATTCTTGGAAGATTTAACCACATGGATCTCCAGGGTCCAACATCACACACCAAAGAGGGAATTATCACAGAGAATTGAGATTCTGTAAACCTAGGTCAAACTTGATCAGTGTATGGAATTCTTTAGGATTCAAACCAAGAAAAAAATTAATTTTGTCTTAGCCATTCAACTTAAATCCTTAAGTCGCCATTAAGCTCAACTTTTAAACATTAAAATTTTGGGGGGGTTTAAGCCCCCAATGGCTGGGTATGTAAGTATACCATATATTTTAATTATAGTAATAAAAAACAATTTGAAAAATGAAATTTTTCTGTGGTTCTAGAATGTCCATTCCATGATGAGTGACTAGACTGAAGCATACAATTTTTGTTGTAAATAAGGTAGGTGATGCTGCCATAAGATGAGCCATAATTTAGCTTGTACCACCAGATAGAGATAAAAATTTATAAGTCCTGTCATAGGTGGATATCAGACTAATTTAAAGCAAATCAATAATCTGATTATTCATTTTTACATATGTTTACTTTTGTATAACATGGCATGAGTAGGGTTGCAAAACATAGATAAATAAAATATTTCAAAACGTTAGCAATTACCTGATTAGATCTAGGACAAAGTCACATGAAAGTTTGTGCTGCCGTATGAAAATATATGTTAATACTACCAACACACACCAATAGACTTTAGTATATACACTTTTTTCATTGCTTGCCATAGCAAGTCTCACTAAGGGTAAAAATAATATCACTAAAGTTAATTTCGGTTCATCACACTTGCCATTGACTTGACTATAAAATGCATGTAAATGGTGCATTTCCAACTAGAACAAAACAATCTAGAAAAACAAAACAAATGTGCATATTACAACAATACAAGCCATGACCACAAAATCTATGATTATTCTTGACACTAAAAATTGAAAAACATAGATTTCCAGTAAAAGACATGGAGAAATATCATAAGCTTAAAGCTTTTGTTTAATTCTGTGAGCTGAAAAAAAGCCTGAACAGAAAACATTTTTTTATAAAATGGAAGTAATCACAGATATTATTTCAAAATGCTACCTATTTTAAAGGCTTGAATACCATGAAAAGAAAGGAGAAAAGTCAAGGTAGCTTCATTTTTTACCCAATAATCAAACATAATTATGCAAATGATAATTTTGAATCTTCTGTTGAATATAATTAAATATGAGAGTCATCTTGATTAGTGGTAAAATATTGGTGAGAAATAATTCAAGTCTATCTAATCATTTACATAGGAACTATTGTAAAAAATTTCAAAAACATAAGTTAAATATAAACTTGCATTTTGGGAAAGTTACCAAATGTGAAAGGAACACTTTCTAATATACTTTTTGAGTTCTACGATAAAATTTAAGGGTAGAACCTGATTTCTAAAGCTCCATGAAACATTTTCAGGTACTTGGTTTTACAAGTACTTGTAAAAGGATTTTAACAACAAAAATTTGAACAGTCAGAAAAGCTTCAAAAACTATATCTTCTCAACATTCATAGATTTCAATACAGACGCTTTTGGTGCACCATAGTGAAAGCATACTTTTGAATGATTCAAATTTGCTATTGCCAAACATGACCAGAAGCTGAAACTTCTGGTAATGTCTGGCAACAGCTTGTCATCAATGAAGGGAAAATAGCAGAAGCAAATTGGGTGGCAAGATCCACCTTCCTTGACATACGTATCTGGTACCTTTCATATTTCTCCAAACTTCACCCAACAGAATGCTCACAAATACCAGATGAACTTCTGGAGATAACAATAGGAGTAAAAAAAATCAATAAATTAAGAAATTAGCCAGTTTTGAATAGGAAATTTTTTTGAGACCTCCTACTTCCATGACAGCATAGGATAGCTCTCCTTATTATCTATTCTACCAGCAGCCAATACACCGAAAAGCACATTATGTATCAATAGACCAGCTTGGATATGAAAAGCAGTACCCAATAAATTGGCATATGCATAAACCATCAAATTCAAAAGACTTAATGAGAGAAGGGATGAACTGTAATTTTAAAACAAAACAATCCTCAACTCTACTGAAATAAAAAAATTACATTTTCTAGAAATTTTTAGATATGAGTCAGTATAACTAATCCCTTCAATCATGGACAGTATATTAAAAACATTTTATCACTTACTAATAAGATTCTAGATACCTAAAAAACAATTGTCATTTAAGTTCATCAGAAAATACTGAAGTGCATGACAACATAAATATCAGTTATTGTAAAATTATATTTATCAAACAATCTTTCCCTAAGACAAAACTTCTAATGAGACCTTGCTCCTTTGCTCACAGTAAGGAAAAAGTATAATTTCAAAAGAAATACTGGCATCATTCTAAATCACGATGACATCTACCAGTGATTTAATTGTGGATTACATATCTTCTCTGTACTTGAGAAATTGCATAGATCTAAATTCTCAATATAACTACACAATCAGCTTTTCTAGGAAATGCATCTAATTTTACTTCACAGCAATTTGGAACAGCTATAGAATGCATAAACTGTGAATGAATTGTAAAATGGTTTGAATTTTTTATATTTTAAGGTTGATTTTAATAAAATATAAAAAGCACTCATTTTACTGGAATTCATACTCAGCATATGGTTAGCACCAATTTTGGAGAGAATCAGATGAAGCTGAAATATTTCCCACATTGAAATAAAATAACTGATGAAATGAATAAATTCATTGTGGTCATGAGGAAAATATCGTCAAGAATACTATATACTTGAAGATCACCCACCTAGGTTTGTGAGTTTTATATGGGGAACAGTTAAAATACAATAATTATTTGTCCCACAGTACCACAAGAAAACAAATGAGTTTGCCTGAAGCTGTGATATATTACATACATCACTATTAAATGCTCTGAATATCAATAACAGCAATAAATCATTCAGACAATGCTCATTTTAGGGATATATAATCCAATAGAATCGTTTCACTACTTCAATCATTTTTTAAATTACCTTGCTGTAAAAACATTTCTTCATCAAATAAAAATATGAATCACAAACATCAAATACGCTGTCAGAACAAATTAATACTCCTCCACAGCATTGTATAAGAGTTCTGAAGTTTATGCAAGTTGCAAAACTCATTTGAGTTGTAGGCAACTCATCCAAACCATAAGGCAATCTTCATATCTATTGGAAAGTCACAGGGAGAAAAATTTGAGGAAGGCATGAGGAGGTATTGGCACATGTAATGAGTCTTTATCCACATCTTCAAGTTTTTCAAGGAAAGATGGGTCTTGGTCAACTATGCATGGATGCCCACTGGACTTCCAAAACAGACAACGGCAGTTTCGACATAACTGAAGCATCTCAGCATACTCTTCCCTGAGTCCATAAGATCTAAACATTATCAAGAGAAACATTTTTAATAATCTGTTACTTATATTGACCATCAATATGTAAACTATGGTTTAAACTAGACTTAATTCATGACTCATTTACATTCATAATGTTATGTATACTGTTAATGCGCATTTGAGAAGAGATTTTAAACCACCAAAAAAATTACTCAAGTATAGTTTGACACTCAACTTTCTGCAAAAAATCTGGACTTGAAAACCAAAACTATATGTGAGTGCATATGGTGTACATTATGTAATACCATGAAAACAATGCATTAATCCAAGAAGAGCACAAGAAAGTGACTTTTCCTGTTAGTATATAATGTAGACACAGAAGAAATGTTGCTTGCACAGAACTGTCAATCTGGACTAAGTGATCCATGGTAGACCTGTTACATCTGAAACCAAACTGGACCTTTGACATCAGATTAGCCATCCATTCACCATATTCTCCATCAGTTTGCACAGGCAACTGGTCAAGGAAATCAGGTGGTAGCTGAATGGGAGGCTCTTATACTTTCCCTATTCAGGAATTGGTGTAATTAAGCCTTCCTTTGGATGAAAGAGGGTGCAACTCTGCTGCTTGCTTTAGCATAGTGGTGACTTAAGGCTTCACCAATGGCATCTGGAGAGATAACAACTTGGCCACCAAAGTCTGAACATGTTATGTATGGTGGACTATGAGGGGCTTTTCCAGGGCAAAGGTCAGTAAAACAGATTTTGTGTTCCTGATCTGTCCATTCTTTCACTTAGTGAGTCTACAAAAGGAGATGACACACTGTGGTGCCATCTACTTCATTATCTCTTCTTCTGAGGTGTACAGGAGGTCATAGCAAGAGTGTACTCCTTGATAGATGTTTAGGCTTTTATGTGTTTCTACCTTTACAGGGATGTTATTTAAAGTTTTCAGAGCAAACAGTTTATGTCTGAGGGAGTAAAAATAATGTATAACTGGCTGTACATATAAAAGTGATATTATTAAATACATTATGACAAACTTAAGGGTTCACTTGAAGTCTTGAATCTCCTGATATATGAAATGATTCAGCTAAATTATTATTAGTAGTAGTATTGTTAAAAGTGCTTCGACTGCTTTGGTCATTTCGCACTTAGGCCCCCACCGGGAATCGAACCCGGGACCACTTTTGCCAAAGTTGAACACGTTGCTCACTTGGCTATCTGGGAGCCCCAGCTAAATTATTGTCAGAGCATAAAGAATATTGTATTTCTCTCTCTTAAAATGAAATTGACTCTGAAAAACAAAGGATATAAATATGAGAATAAATTAAGATTTTTCCCACTTTATTGGCATAATATTCTGGCTTAGAATACGTCAAACAAAAACAGTAACCATCTCACTATTTTTGACCATTGTGTGAAATCATAAATTTATTTTGAGCATAAACTGACTCTTGGTCAATTAGCAATGTTGTTAAAATTTGTTGTTAAAATGTTGTTAAATCAACAGATTAATGTCCATTTTCTTCTTTCAGATATATCAGTCCTGGTTCCGTCAGACTATTTCATGTCCATTTCTCCTGGGGAATTTTCCTAGGTGCAGGCCTTATCGTGGCAAGTCACCTAAACCCTTTTCCTTGTGTGAATATTCATAGTGTTTAATAAAAAATCCTGATAATGTAATTATCAATATTACTTGAGATAAAGTGATTGAAGCGTTTCTGGGTTCAATTCCTGGTAGGGGCCCATATGTGCCAAGGGACCTCAGCTATTTACGCACCTTCATAACAAATACAAAAACAATCATAGAGCACAAAGAAATATATAAAACCTACCTTCTCAGCTTATGGTAAACACGCTGCCAATCAGGCTTGGGTGCACTTAATCTCTTGTATGGACTCTTAACTAGGCCACTGCTAACTCTACCATAAAATTTCCCTGGACCTCCAGAAGAAGATTCCAATGCAGCTTTTTCAGCTTCATCTTCAGATTCAATGACTGCTAAGACAGTTTCAATCTGAGCATTTGAAAAATGAAAACGAGCCAACTCTTTCCACAAATGTTGCTCTCCGTAGACTAAGCGCCGAATTACTTCACTACCAGCTCCAGCACTACTTTCAAGGTCCCTATGATCAGCCAGACGGAGCAATATCTCCCTAAGACACTCTTCTGGTAGATTTTGAAGTTTAGGAAACACATCTTCACCAGGCTACAACAAAGAAAGAGTAGAGGTGCATAAGAATTGATTTATACATGCTATATGCTAGTATGAATGTTTTTGCCATACACCAGTGGCTACTTGCAACAACTTCCGAATTTAAATCTATCCCTCAGGTTTTAAGAGAACATCAATTTGGAAAATATCATATAGGACAGATTAGGTAAGGAATAAATATACCCCCTGCCATACACCACCTGTCGCACACCGCCTGCCATACGCTGCCTGCCATTCACAGCCTTCTGTACACTGCCTGCCATGCACTGCCTGCCATACACCTACTATCATGCACCTACAGCCATACACTGCCCTACATACTCAACTGGCAGTGAATTGAGGCATTCTAGTCTAACTCTATCCCTTGGGTTTCAAGACAACACTTTATTGGGAAATACCTACAGGATATTTTAGCTATTATAGGTATTCATACACCCCCTGAGGTATGCAACTGGTGCTTGCAGCTTCTTACAAATCTATCTATTAAGTACTAAGAACATAACTTATTGGGAAATACCACATATGGAAGATTAGGATTTAGGAAAATGCAAAAAGAAATTTTGGAAAATCAGTCCTGTAGTCCTACCATGAAACCCAGGGTAATTTAGGAGATATGCCCACAAAATGCAGAAATTCAGAAAAATAGAATCTCTTTCAGCAACTATAGCATCAGAGAAGCTCATAGATTAGGTAAGGTATTATTATACCCCCTGTCATACGCCGCTTATGGCTTGTGGCAACTTATAAATCCAACTCTATCTGATGGGTTTCAAATTGACACCAACATGGAAAGTACCATATAAGATCTACAGGAAAGATATCAATACACCCCCTGCCATATGCCGATGCATTTGCAGTAGATGGTCAATCCTATTACGGTTTAGATGCTGCTTGAATAACTTAACATTCAGTTATCAAGGCAAAATCGAAATGGGAAGTAGCATTCCATATGGAGTAAAAATTAACTTGCCCAGGCATCGAACCAATGATCAGTTTAGAAGTTCTTAAAATTATATATGAGCCATAATCATTAGTTCTATTTATTTTATGAATATTAGCAATTTTGTTTTTCAGAAAGTGCCCAAAAAAAGTGTTAAAAAGCCACCCTGTGTTAACCTTACAAGAGAAATTTGATCCATTCTGGCATCAAACTAAGTATACTTGTGGTAGAATTCCATTCATATTACGGTTTAAAAATTTGTCTAGTAACTATCCCTCAGGTTTGATGCCAAAATCATATCGGGAAGTGGCTCAAAATATTATCCGAGTTTCCTGTACATTTCTCGCGGAGAAATATTTAATCCGCCCTGGTGTTGAACCAAGGATCAGTATAGGAGTTCTTAGGCTTGGATATGAATCAACTACAAATACTCTTCATATGCCAAATTTTAGCAATTTCACATTTCGGTTAGTTTCCTGGAAAAATTTTTGAAAAAGACTTCCTGTATATCCCTAATGGCAAAATTTCATGTGTCCTAGCATTGAACCTGTGACCACTAGGGCAAAAATCCTTACGGCATACGATAGAAAGCTATATCTTCTAACGATATTGTGAATTTCAACATAGGGTGGCTTTTTAATATTTCTAATACTTCCCAATATCACTTCACTTTGAAATACTAGGGATAGTTACTGGAGTAACTTCTGAAGCGTAATGTAATTAGAAGTCCTCCCCAATACTCCTGGGTTTAATGCCAGAATGGTTTAAATCTCACCCATATAATTACAGGTTGAGAATTTGAATTTTTTGTGGCACATCCCAAAAAGAAAGTATTTGAGACAACATTTCATATTGTAGGTAGACCAATTGGTACTTGGTTCAACATCAAGGCACATCCAGTTTTTGTTCATAGGAACATACAGAAAACTCAAAATTCATTCATTTTGTGGTACTTCCTGAATTGATTGTGACTTGATACCTTACGTAATTATAAAAGACTATACTCCTTAGTTTGATGCCATAACCGTTTAATTTCTCAAAAATGTTCTTAGAGAGAAATTACTTTGGCAAGATGAAATTATAAATAGTTGGCCAGGTTTCTTTGTATAAGAAATGTATAAATCTATATAACATTGATACATAATACATGATACATAAATGTCAACTATTTTATTTGCTCAACATTCTGCACATTTATTTGCAGTTTTATTTTTGAATACTAAAATTACCAGCATGAAGCATCATTTAGAAATATTTTATGAATACACGTGAAATAGCCAAAGTATACTTTGAGTTTACCACTGATTTCATAACATTTAGAGATATAACAATTTTACTACTAAAAACAAAGAAATGTATATTCTATAAACTTTAAATATAGTTGCTTAAGAAAAAATAGAATTTAGTGGGACAATCTATATTTAGCATTTAAATATAGCATATTGGAATATTAATGTCTAAGAGATTCTGCTAAGCCCGCAATTGTGAAAAATATTTTTTTAAATTTAATCTCCCAAGACAATTTAATGTAAAATAGGGTATGATGTTACTGAAGTTTTTTCAACAATATCTATGAGAAATTTCCACTTGAATGTTCACAAATTTTTCAGTCAATCTGCAATCTCTGAGGCACATATTTTGACTGAAATCTCAAAATCTTACCTCTCTAATCTGAATCCGGGCAGCAATGTTTAATATACGATTAATAGTTGAAAGATGTCTTTCCCATAGTGTAGTACTGCCTAGTGGCCTTCCCCAGCAAGATGTACAGTCTTCTCTCATAAGACGGAGTTGAGTTAGAAGTCCTCGAAGCAAATGAATGTTCTGTTGGCTTGCACTCACTGGTAGCCATAAGGATTATGAAAATTTGCTAGGGTTACAATGATTAACTATGATTCATATATCAGTCATGCAGACGTAACACAAAAAAAGATTTCGACACAGTTTGTCTACCATCAACATTTATATTTCATATGTATGATCATTTTTGTGTCTATTCTTACTATTCTTTGTGTTAGTATTGCATGAAACTATAATAATATATTGCATATTTTTATCAAATAGAGGGGATTTTTCAATTAATCGATAAGAATAGTAGAAGAAGGGAAATAGCTATCTTAACAATTCTTCAATTGTAGAGTTTTTCATAAGAAAATGTCCAGCATGATAATTTTATCTATAAGTAAACTTGGATTACTCATTAGCTAGTAAAGTTTTTCAGAGTCAATGTGAAAAAAGAAAGAAATTCCAACTGAAGATGAGGATGTACAGAAAGAAAAAATTGTCTGCAGAAATTAAAAACATTTTGGCAAAGTGGGGGGAAGTTCAACATGACACTATTTAATGGAATACAAGCAAATTTGAGGTTATCAGAGCCATAGACCTCTGTTATGATAAGAACATTTTTTCAGAAGTTTATAACTAAAAGAGGCAAATGACCCTAGACATGTTTCTCACAGGTCCATCTGCCAAAGCAGAGTCTATTTGTCCTTCTGATGAAGATTGATGATAAAAAAATGGTTGCATCAATTATTCATTTTCTTCTTATTCTCTTGATGTTGGACCATCTATAGACCATGGTTATCTTCATGGTTTTCATCCTTTTTCTAACCCATTCTTTACTTTTTTATTCTATTTATATATCTATTATCATTTCCCTCCATATCCCACCTGTTATCCTTATTATCCTCTCTTGAAAACCCTGAAATTATGGGCAATTAATTCTGAAGTTCATTCAGTTTCCTATTTCTTCCTCAGTAATTTTGATATCCTGTACATCTTTTTTGACTTCCATAATCCACATAATTAGAGATTTGGATCTTGGCCAAAAATAATTTTTCATATTCTTCTTCTTTTTTCTGTTCTACTTCACCTTGGTGTTTAGGTTACATTTCATGAAAGATTTGTAAAGATTCCCCAATTTATCACCTAATAGTAATGCCTCAGTTATGCATTTATGGACATTGATATTTATGACACACTTTTTCTATTATTTAATAAGCCAGTTCCATTTTCTTTGTTGGTCATTGGAAGTCTTCTGGGTAATTTTCAGGCAGTCATTTGGAGGTTCTGCTGTCCTAATCTGGATCCTTGCTCATCTAAGAATCTATCAATGACCTAGTTTGATATACCAAATGCATTTTTTATTTAAAAAATGCTTGTTATTGATTTATTAATAACAATAGCATTCCACTTGAACAATGCTTACTGCTCAGTTTTCTCATAATTTATACCAAAGTGATTTCCCCAAATCTGATGCATTGAATACAAAGAAGTGTATGCTATTAATGCTTATGTTATTATCAAAAATTAAAAGAAAGAAGGAAAAAATTAGCCATGAGTTTCTCTCCTTAACTTCTTCCTCTAAAGAAAGCATACAAGTTATGTTTTTCATTGTTCATATCCAAAAATATATTTAGTAATTTAGAAATAGTGGAAGGAATACAGCACACTCACTCACTTGGTCTTTTAATTTATGGCGTGTGAGTCCAAATTGTCATTAAATGAATGTATTTTACATTACTAAAAATTACCATAGGCCATGAGTGAGAGATGCAATTCTCCTTACCTTGGTAGGCTACTTCTTCAAGCATATTAAATAATACTTTTTGTGCACACCCAGAGAGTGCAGCTACTTTCTGACTGGAAACTAAAAGATCCAATAATTTGCAAATATAGTTGAATCTCCTAACATCTCTGACAGCACTTCGAAAATCAAGTCGTTTAAGAGCATCGCTTAGGCCATTGAAACCAGCAATCTGGAAAAAAAATTGAGATCATTTTAACTCAACAAATTATGTTCATTCACCAAGGAAAAACCTTGGTCCATTTTTATCAAAATTCTGAATTTGAACAGTCATTTCAGATACATCAAATAGTTACTAGCTACCATTTAATGCTCATAGTGGTCAACTATAAGAGTGGAATTCTACTGAATTTAATTCTTTTCATTTTCCAGAAATATTTCCAAAGCCCAAAGTATTTTATTATCCAATATAGAATATGTTGATGAAAACTCATGGATAAAGTAGTTGGAACTTAAATACAAGACAACAGACTACTTAATCTATTTCCCTGAATAAATCCAAAGCCTATAAGCTGATGTATTGAACTGAAACCCTTAACAAAATATATACTTACTTCCCTGGTACATTTTATTGTGATGTGACAGTGGGGCTGAACAGTCATACCTGAAATATAAGAAAATCAAGAGAAGCATTAATCTAAATTAAATTAAATTCACTCTTACACTTACATGCTTCAGAGCAAGAATTTAATACTTTTCTCTGAAGAAGTTGATAAAGGTATGAATCAAAGCTGGGTTAAATGAAGTTTACAAAAAAATCTGCTTTTGCAATGAAGGCCATCTAGTTTTACATAGAGATGAATGTAGCTCCTAGCCACACTTCAAATACTCTGGTCTGTCAATTATCTAGGAGGAGAAAATCAAAAGCAAAGTACGAAGAGAAAAATCTCTAACAAGAAGGGAAAAATAGCCAAATACTAGCAAAAATAACCTTAACAAAGGATTAAGATAAATAGACTAGAATAGATTTTTTTATAGACAGGTTATACAAAATATGCATATAATATTCCCTTATCAAATTATTGACATCCCTCCCTCATCCTCCTCAATAAGGAAAAACCTGATATTAAAGATTATGATGCATTTTCTGATGTTGTAAATCTTATACTTGGATGATCTGCTACTTTTCATTAGTATTGATTCGACAATTTGACTTTAGAAGCGTTCTCAATTTCAAAGAAAGAAAAAGACATAACTCAAAAAAATTGCTTCCTCCCCCATTTTCTATCCATTTCCTCCTCTAAGGATTCCAAACCCAAATGGTTTAAACTTCCTTTTCCACAAAACATTTCTTATAAACTTTTCAATCTTATTCTTTCCATTGAAGGCTTGAACTTGAATACACCTTCAAATCTCCAGAGGTCATTATCCCTTATCAAGAACAAATGGGATCCCTCAAACGGGTCTATGAGTTGCAATGTGATGACTGCTCGACTATCTACGTGGGTCAGAGCAGTTGGTGAATTGAAAAAAAAGCAGCAAAACACCTCCAGCGCTACTGCCATAACAATACATTCTCTGCCTTCATTCACAAGAAATCAGCCATCACAGCCCCAAAACTTCTTAGCAAGGAGGGGAAGAATGGCAAGGGGAAGAATCTGAATGCATTGGATGCTATTGATATGTCTGCTTAAAACGTAACCAATGCAATAACATTTTTGAACCCTTCCCCTCTCCTCAACCTTCCTTCAAAACTTTCATTATATAAGTGATTGCATTTCCTGTATATTAATTTTATGATGGTATTTTAGCCAAAATCAGTTGTTGAATTATATCTTATGTGGAAATTAAAAGGTGTTTTCTCTTGATTCTTTAGAAATCACTATCAGATCCGCCTGAAGATGATGCTCTCAACAGGGAAACGATAAGTCCACATATTTTGAATATAACAAAATATCCATTTAACCATTTCTTCAGTAATCTAGTATACAAACTCAGTAAAGAAATCATCTTTACAGGCAACTGAAGAAACCTCAGTTGAAACTGTGAATTAACTACATCAATTACTTAAAATTCCATGGGTTTTCTTAACACAAAAAGTGAAACCCTGAGCGGAAAAAAACAAATCAGGTCAGTCACTGATGAAAGAGAAGTATGTTTTCAATAGTCTTGAGATTGAGCTTAAAAGAAAAGCTTAAAAAATATAGATGAGCTGAATGAGAAAATCCCCTCTTGAGCTAATTAATAGCTAAAAGACTAAATATACAAATGGTTAGGAGGTAAACAGTGAATTAGTTGATTGCATTAGAGATGAGGTTATTGCCTTAGCAATAAACCTGGAAATAGAATGTTCTATTGATGATGTATTTGTTTCTGAAAAGAAATTAAGGTATAAATTCTTGATTATTACAGAAATTTTTGCAAATTCAGCATTAACATGTGAATGGTAAAAGAGGAATGTCAAACAGAGGCCATGTGATGAGATTCTTTAATAAGGAGAAGCAAAAAAAAAACACGTAAACAGAAAACTCTAAAAATGATGTCCTTAAGAAAGGTTTAAAAGCATAGCAGCTGGAATAAATAGCAAGCTCAGTTTTCAGTTCTTCTTTAATCAAGTTAATGATGGCCAACATAATTGCAAATCAAACAGATACTAAGCAAAAGAAGGCAAATGTTTGGATGCCAAGAGTGAAGAAACTCCTCCTTTCTCTATATAAAACATCTCCCGGAAGGAAGCACCCAAAGTCAAGAATAAAAAATGTTTTGGTATTTTAGTTATCTTCTGAATCAAAAATACTTATCTCTGTTGTTTCCCTTCCTGTCTATACACAAGCAGCAAATACAAAATCCAATCTTCCTTCATAAAAAAATTTGGATGCAAACAAATATGGCATAGCATTACAATACATTTTTTCAGACAAATAACAAAAAGTAATCTATCTTGAAATTTTTACACACAGATTTTAAAAATGTTACTTTAAACTTTTCATAGCTGCAATACCATCTATTATTCTTATCAATCTGAAAATAATACTCTTATCTTTTACAAATAGACAAATTAATGATTCCTTTTATCAAAACTAAAAAATAAATACTAAGACAATTAAAGGACAATGGTAGTTCATACTACACATAATTGAAAGAGATAAAGATTCAGAATTTAATCTATGTAATATCTTAATAAGTATGAGAAAATATAATTTCATCAGCAGAAAAATGATAAAATAATATTTACAGCACTCACCATTATTTCTTTGCCTCTCTTCCCAAGACTGATACTCCCTTGAGAAGTTTACAGTCTCATTAATCATATTTTCCTTGTCTTCATCTTCTTCAATCCTGCAAAATCATACCTTAACTTTACAAAATCTGTGAGTTGTAAAATAGCAAATTGAAAGTATGAGGATACCACTGAATAAAAAAATAATTCAGTAGAAAAAAGATTTTACTTTTGGGGACTATGGGCCCAACTATATAATATAGACACAAAGGGTCAGTTATATATATATATATGTATGTATGTGTGTGTGTGTGTTTATTATCATACAGTGTGGATTCTATTACTACTATACTTCAAGAAAATTTAAATAATGCAGACAGTAGAGCAGTAGAAGTAGTATTAATAAAAGTGCTTCAACAGCTGAGGTCATTTTGCACATAGGCTCCTTCTGGGAATTGAACCCGGGACCACTTTCACTGAAGTCAAACGTGTTGCCCACTTGGCTATCCAGGAGCCCGCTTGTAGAGCAATTGCTCATTATAATAAGGAAAAGAATGAGGAGCATTTGAAATTAGATTTAAATTATAGCTTTTTCCATATATCAGGTTGCTAATTAAATGCAGACCCTATTTCCATAACAATGTTGGCAAAGGCAACACACTTGAAGGAATGATGCTATATATAGCTAATAAGCTCCTTGAGACACTGAAACTTGTGACTTCAAGGGAAAAATAGCTGTGAGGAAATTGGACATGAAACACTGCTAAAAATTACATCTCAAATTGCTAAATTCACTGGTGGAAAAAATATACCAAGGTAAAAGGTGTTTTTTCATATATAGTGTAGGAGTAGCTGCATTGGATTTTCAATATGGCCCTATATGGCATTTTAAGGCAGTGAAATTAATGTTGGAAGGAGTCTTGCCTCACAAGTAAAAAGAATTGGCATTAGAAGAACTAAAAGAAGTAATGTTGTGCTGGAGATTTCTTCAGAACATCAAAACTTCAAAACTTGCTGCAAGAGAAAAAACGTGTGTGAAACATCTATGAGAAATTGAAGACTATGGTGAACTTAACCACAAGCTTGTCATGTTTAAAGAGGATTCCAATAAGGAAATGAATTTTCCCCTTAGGAGGAAAAGAAAGGAAATCAAATTTGGCTTGATTTGCGAAGAGAGAAGAAATTATTGTGGGCTCCTGTGGTTAGATCTACACTTGACAGCAAATTTCAAATGGAGGCAATAACTTATGGCAAAATAAATTAATCCACAGCAAAAAAAGTTTTGAGGTTGCAGAAAATTGTTAAGTCCAAAAATGTGGTCTATTTGTAGATATAGAGCATGATTTCCTGGCAGCATCTCCGAATACTAAAATTTTATCAGAAATAATAGATCTGCGTAGATGTCAGTGCATGCCCAATAGAGAACCCAGTAATAAACTTATTTAATGAATAACTATAAATGATATTGATTTTTTGAGTATTTGAATTTAGATTACGGCATTCTTAAATTTATTATAATATTAAT